>DWNR01004292.1:0-11011 GCA_018250455.1 Polygonus leo
GGATAGGGAGTAAATGAATATTTGTATTAAAGTTTTTGACATTTCGACTCAGACGATGTAAAAAAATGATTTTACACCATTTTAAAATATGTCCAAATGTGCATTCTAAGAGGTGTTATTAGGGACATAAAACACTTTTTATTAAACAAAAATAAATAAAACGCGAGCGAAGCCGCGGTTAAAATCTAGTACAAAAATAAATAGCTTGAATTAAACGTAAATCTTGTCTATAGTTGTCTATTGTTATGTAACTACAATGATTCCTGAATTTTGACAATTCGGAAAATAGATAGCATAGTGTTCATGATTTTTTTTGTATTGACGTCAGAATGTAGACCTTGGATTGTTCTTGTAATTACAGAAATGTAAATAATGTACCTACCTATTTCGTAATTCACATGGTTAGGAAAAATAAGTGGTTAATACTCTTTCTTACCATTTTTTCTGTAACAAAGTCAGAAAAATATTAATCTGAATGTGACAACCTGAAGTTCACAAGAATTTATACAAAAGGTTTATTTTATTGTGAAAAAAAACTCACGATTATTACAATTATACGTATATCTAGTAGATATAGATACGTATTATGTAGATACTAGTTTTGTAATAGGTGGAATCTGACTGATATATGCTATAATAGAAATACAGACCAAACTCATGATCCCATCCATTTGGAGTTAGACATGAAAAGTTACGACCTTTATAAATAAGAAAATTGGCGCTTAACCCAATTATATTTCCAGTATAGTTGTATAGTGCTATAATATTGTTTCTGGCATCTTATGGTATAGAAACAGGAGATTCTATTTTAAAATCTAGTTATTCAATCAAACTGTAGAGCTCTTTGTTTTTATATTGGCACCTTTATTCTACACTAGCTGACCCGCGCAAGGTCCTTTGCATCACATAAGAGAGAGTGGGTCAAATTTTCCCCGCTTTTGCAACATTTTTCGTTGATACTCCGCTCATATTGGTCTTAGCGTGATGATATAAAGCCTATAGCCTTCATCGATAAATGGGCTATCTAATATTGAAAGATTTTTTCAAATCGGACTAGTAGTTCCTGAGATTAGCGCGTTCAAGTAAACAAACAAACAAACAAACTCTTCAGCTTTATAATATTAGTATAGATTGGCAGTTACTTTTTCATTACACGTGTGAATTATACGAGTACATTATGATATTTACGCCACTTTTATTTCACAGAGAGCTGGGGCCACACCGATGGACATCGATTCACGTACCCAGCGTCGCCACTGCTGACGCAAAACGGTGACGTTACGCCGGAGTCCATGTGCCCCAAGGAATCGGGGCATGGTGAAGAATGTGTACATATCAAGAGTATTCCCTTCGGGTCGACCGTGGAAATTGTGATGTTCGATCAAGGTAACTTCTTATTCTCATTGGGATCGTAATTGGATTTATTATTTAAGATATTTACATATTCTGTTCTAATATATTATGAACGAGTCGGATAATCTTTATGTCACTTGAAAATACTCGAAATTGGGAATACATTTCTTTTGTACATTATTTAAATATAACATGTGAGTTGGGTCTCCCATGTAATATGTTATTGACAACGATTGAACGAAAAGATCAACGTCAATGCTATGTTTATATTTGTTTGTAGTGATTTAGGGTACGTATATTGTAATACTATTGAGTAATTGAAGGATATTGAGTTTACATTGTAATACTTATAAATACAATTGAGTAATTTTAGCAACTTCTGATGGTTTGTCATTGTTTGTTTGAACATTAAGACTACCTAGTGCTTAATATAAATACAATTTTTAAGCGTCAAAGTACAATAAAAGCAAATGTGCTTAGTTACCAGTCCATTGTTTAGTTTTTTACTGTTTTAAACAAAATGCACAGTTCGTGCTTTTCTATGTGGACATTACGAGTAAGGTTCATTGAACTTGTTTTTTACATCTTGAGATTTTAAGAGAATGGTAGTTTATGAATGATGATAAACAATAACGAATGCGCTTCTTTAAAATAATTATAATTATCAATGTTATGGTATAGTCACAGTATTTCAGTGGAAACATAAATTGCAAAAAATGGTTATTTTTTAAATTGGGTAGATGAAGAAAAATATTATTAGATCATTTTGCAATATATCTCGAAATTTCTTAAACTGGTATCTAAATTATTTATTTAATTGTTTATCTGAAATCGAACCCAGTACCGAACCTAAAATCTTGTACTGGCTACTAGGATCACTTTGGGATTGTTAAGAACTAGCTGACCCGGCAAACGTAGTTTAGCCATATAAAATATAATTACTGAATTTACCGTAGGAATGAGCGATTTTCCCGCAGTAAAAAGTGTTCTAAATGTTGACCACGCTTAGTATTTATACACCAAAAAAAGTTTCATTCGAATCCGTCCAGTAGTTTCGGAGAATAGCCTGGACAAACGGACAGACAAAAAAATTAAAAACATTGAAAAGTGTTCTAATACTATTAACATCGCCCCCAATTAGTTTTTCGTAAATATATTCAATGTACAGACACACGAATTTTACTTTTTTATTCTATGTATAGATATTTTTGCTATTAGATTTGTCATTTGATGATACCTAAGCTGGAATTGCTGGAAATCATTTTATTATTTAATCATTTAAATGCATCAGATCTAACATTAAACATTTAAATGCAACAAATCAGATCTAAGCGTAAATGTGCTTATCCGTCGAACAGATATACTAGAGAACTACTTCGAATCTTATAGAACTAACATCATTAGGAGAGTTCTAATGGTGTTAGTTCTCTGAGATTCAAAGTATTTAATTACTTATTGAACTTAACGATAATTATCATTATTCAATGACAATGAGCAATTGTTAAGTAAAAGTTGAGGAACGTCTTAACTCATAAAAGTATAAGTACTTCGATTTAGTCTAAGGAGTTAAGAAAATTACCTCTAAATGAGCATTTTATGGGTGTTACAAGTGAAGAACCTTGCTTGTTCTGGAGACAGCCGCAGGTCACAAGTCAAGTTTTATAGGTGTTTAACGTCAATGTACTCCTAATTAGTCGGTTTAAAGTGAGTTGTACACTCGAGTAGTTTTAACGGTTTTCATCTTGGAAAGCTAGTGTCCACTTTACCAGCACTTATCTTGACGGAAGACTTGCAATGTAAATATTCACAGCATACAATGGAGTAACGTTTGTGTGACTGTTGAGAAAATGTATAGGAAGTGTCGAGGCCATATGTATATGAATGCTAACCTGCATAAGTTTCCGTCGACTCGACCGAGTGCCAGAGGTAGTCTTGGATCTTTGTTAGCACAATAGGTTCGGTCGGAAATTGCAAAATGCAGGATGTGGCCACTTCAGAGTTACGTTTACTCAATTTGAATTGTTGTATGAGTTACATATCAATATATTATATATTTTAATATCGTATAGAAGTAGAAAATGAGCATGCAGTCCACCTTGGTACGTAGCCACTGCCGACCATGAACATCAGTAATCATCCCCAAGTACAACTGAATAATACCTAAGTTATATCATATGCGTTGCTACCCTTGAAGACTAATATGTTCGCCTCGTGTATATGTAGCCTGAAACCATAACCATAATCGTCATAGGATCTGCTTATATGTATTTAATATTTCCTTATTTCAAATAATTTAAAAAAGAAACGAAAAATATGATTGTGAATGGGTATAAGATATAATATAATGTATATAATATTATTTAATATCAGGGGTTTTGTCATGTTTTATTTTTGTCATGTTTTTAAAGATTAAGCATGTATTTCTATTTATTATGTACTTTTGTAGTAAAATTATTGGTAGCATGTACTACCAATAATTTTATTTATTTGCAAGCGTTTATCATAATATTTTCCGCAAAAAACGTAAATATTAATAAATATTTCCCATTTCTATCCAGCGGTCCGTATAAGTCAACACAGCTGAGTTGCCGACACGATGTCGGAAGATATCCTTAGGGGTTAACGTTTCTCGTGAAACTGACATTTAGTATCCAGGTGAAATTTAATTTATCTAGCTGCGGTAGTAGTAAAGTACCTACTTTAACGTATTGTTTAAAGGTTTCAACAAAGAACGTAATTTTGTTCAATTCTCTATCTAAGGACTCTTCAGGACTTGTGATATTCGACCGGGGAGGTACTACCGCCGCCCTCTCGGAGAATCTGTAAATACAGTTTTGTGTTTCTGTTCTGGAGAGGTATATTTACATGAGGCGAATATCTTAGTCCTCAGGGGAAGCAACGTATCTGTGTTCAACCTCAGGAACGTACTTTCAATCGTACATGCGGTTGATCACAAAAAGCCCACGAGCCTCAGGGACCACTTTACATCAAGTGGACTGCATGCTCGTTTGCTACCTTTGTATGAAAAAGAAACTTCTATCATGTTTGAAATGTGATGTGCAGTTGTAGTGTCCATTAATCATTAGAAACAAAGGAGTGCTTTTTGTCCATTATGTACAATTCCCGTAGAATGGACATACTTTGGCTTGGACGTGTAAAAAGTTAATACAATGTGGTATTTCATTTACACTATTATTTTTTGTGAAAGTTCATGAACCGTCTTATCTTATGAGAATTTTGAGGTTAAATTCAATATAAGAATTTTGTTATCTGTGTACAAGTCCCATAGACCATCAAAAGTAATTTTGAATTTAAATATTATAATTATTTCCGGTAAGAAGCTGCGTGGGAGTATTATTATGTTTTCATTATAAACAGATATACATTTCTGATAAATTCCAGTGTGATGTGGAGGTTTAAAGTAAATTACATGTTCAATAAAGCCTTTTATTCGTTTTATTGAATTAATTTGAAATAATTTACGAGCGAAATAATATTAATATCGTTTATAATTTTAGTAAAGTAGCTAAAGTAGGTGCTACATTCATGTTCTATTTACAAGTATGATACACGTCTTACATAAGATACTAGCGGACCCAGCAGGCGTTCTGCGAGTAACATTAAATTTCTATTAAAAATACTGAGGTCTGAATCGAGATTTAAACTAATCTTATCTCTCAAGTTGGACTAACTTGCATATACGTACAAAATTTCATTAAAATCGGTTCAGTAGTTTCGGAGTCCATCGCGGACAAATAACATGACATGTAATTTATATGTATTAACATTGATAAGGACATTAAAATACGGTTGAAGCATGTGCCGATTGCTATTGAATTTGCAGCACTTCTTTTTTAGTTATATTTAACAACTATTTTTTGTGTACTTACGAGTGTTAATAACTTTAATACCGTTTTTATTACTTATATTGACTTTCCTATTGCAAAGTATTTTATTTAATAAATAAAATTGGAGTGTCTGTAATATAAAAACAACCGCTTTTTACTAAATGCATTATGTATACTCGTATATACACAGTACATATATGAATATAACATTTTCTACAATTTTAGTCTGTCTGTCTGTCTGTTTGTTCCGGCTAATCTCTAGAACGGCTGGACGGATTTTGATAGGACTTTCACTGGCAGACAGCTGATGCAATAAGGCTACTGTTATTTAGATTTTATTAGAATTATATTATGTAACAGGAATTAGCCGCTTACTAACAGAGACCGAATTCCACGCGGGCGGAGCCGTGGGCACAGCTAGTTTTGAAATAAAAATCGAACTTAAATAAAATACTGCTCGCGTAAGTATTTCTTGTCCCAATTCAGACGCGTTTGTATGTTTTTGAGTGTTAGTAATATTTCTGTCATTGACATGCTTGCAATGTTTCTATAAGCAATCAATGAATGCTCACATACGCTATAATTACTACGACAAGAAGCCGCTTGTACCTGTGCCTAAACTGGTTTTATCGGATGTGAGTAAATGGATAACGCCTGATTGATTTCAACTGGAAATTAATATTAGAATGTGTCTCGAAACGTGAGACGCCTAGTGAAGCACATCTATAACTATATATGCGTATATGCAAAGCTAAACAGTAATGTGAATAACTTGTAAGTTTTCAAAAGAGTGCCTCGAGTTTTTACCGCCCGCTATTATTAATTATTATATTTCATAATTATTATTTCAGTCCACCTAACTTAAGAGGGACATTTGGAACCAATGAATGAATTTGTTCATAGTTTTGTATGTAGTTGTATTTCGCAATTTTAATGATCAGTATTTTAGTTTTAGAACCTTTAGAACCTTTATGACACTTAATAAGCGATATTTATATGCTTACTAGCTTTTGCCTATGACTTCGTGTGCATGGACTTTGTAATTGGGCCTAGAAATTTGGTATAAAAGAGCATTCAAAATACAAGTGCTAGTCCATCATATCTATAGTCATTTATCGATACATATAAAAGCAAAAGGTCACTCATTACGAAATCTCATAAATTACAAGTGCTAGGAGTTTCAAATTTGCATGGGGACATGCATTCTTTTTATGATGTAGGTGCTATTTATATGCTGTAGGTGCTAACTAAGACGGGATACAACTTAATAATAATGCATACCTTAATAACCACGCGGATGAAGTCGCGGACAACAGATAAAATATAATTGTTGGATAGACATTACATAAAACAGTGTCAATTTAAGAGAGTGGGAGAAATGTCATTAAATTTCAAGTGACAAAGCAGGAAACGTATTCTCCACCAATCAGTTCGTTATTATTGTGTTACCTAATATGAAGTTTCTCATTATGCAAGCGAGGCCCGCCTGTCTTTTTGCCGCGGGCACTCGTGAAGTGAAGAGATGAATCATTCAGGAAAGAGCAGTGGGCGGGCTGCATCTTGATTTCTTTTCGTATAGCTTGTAGGGGTGTGCGAGTATCGTTCGAATAGAATCGAATCGAATGATTCGGAATTCGAATCGAATAATTCGAATTTTCAAATTATTCGAAATTTCAAGAATAATTCGAAAAAATCTAATAATTCGAATAATTCGAAAAATTCGCGAATTATCGAAATATCACTGGATTTTCTATTGTTTTCAATTTAAATTTCATTACATCGTGTATCGAAATATTCTACGTACGAATAATATAATTTTTGATAAAAATATCAATTGCTTAGAGAAAACAATTGTTCAATTTCAATATGGTCATCTCTGACAGTAACATAAAAAATCTAGACACTAATATTGATAACTAATTTGTTGACATCAAGAAAAAAAATCGCATTATTCGGGAACTTTTGAATAATTATTCGCACACCCCTAATAGCTTGTTATTTTGGCAACACCATATTGGTGTAAACCTTTGTAAGAAGTTGTATTGTCCACGCATAGGAGCACTCCGATGTTATTATTTACTTTTAGTATCAATCACCACTATTCAGTCAGTTTTTCAAGTTTGATGGCACTGAATTTTCATTGTTCATTATGAGAGGAATTTGTAAATGCTGTCTAATTCTTGGATTTTATTAAATTTCTTTGGACAACTTCATCTCTAATACATTCGTCATTTTTAGACTGAAGTGAAGTGACTAACTTTTAGAGAGCAAATATTTATTTGTATTCCAGACCATGCCATTGCTCAACGCAATCTTTTTCATATTTTTCTTAAAACATTATTTTTATGTATCCTTCAAACTTATATATTATAAAATGAGAAGAAGAACAGAATTCCTATTAAAGATTTTATTACTGCTTAAACGATAAAAGAATAGAATATAGCGAAGAAATAACGTTTGAGTCAAGAATGAATATTGATTTAGATTCCAGAGCGTACCATTACTCAAAGCAAGCGTTTTGCATATTGTTCTTTAGACATTGTTTTATTGTATCCCTTGTTTAATAACCATTGCGGTAGTAAAGAAGCATTATTATTCATATAAGAATCTTATAAAAGTTAAATGTTTTGTTTTGCTGGTAAAAATATGGCTAAAATAAAACCAATATATTTTACCAAGAAAACCAGGCTGGTATCATTTTATTTCGATGGAAAGAACAATTCCGCAACAAGACGTTCTTATATTTATTCAGAAAGTATGTCGAGCGCACTTTCGGAACACTTTGGTGGAAAAGCTTTACAATTTCTCTTGGTACAATTAAATTGAATGATAGAGGGATAGCGACCGAAGTGCTACTTGTCATCGTCTATTCAAATATTGAATATTCTTTACGCTTGCAAAGAAAGTTTTTTAAGTATTAAACGGGCCTGTAATACATTTAATATTGATGGAGGAAATAAACTGAATATTTTGCATTGTCTAATTTTTGTAATTTGCAAAGGAGTGTTTTAATATCCGAGAAGAAATTGATTTCAGTAATATTTTCTAATACATTTATATACCTAATATTAAATTGCCTTTGAAAGATACATTACTAGACTAAGATATATTTTTATTCATAGCAAATGTGTCGCTACACTTACATTTCATAGAAAAGTAAAAACATTTGTCTTATTACCTTATTCTCACAGAACACAACACAGTGAAGGATTTTGACACCTTATTGTGAATAACGTTGGTTTATTGTTTCAGGAGGAGAATCGGACCACATATTTCATCTACACGGATATAGCTTCTACGTGACCGGCATTCGGCAGTTCAGCAATAGGTTGGAAAAAGAGCGCGTGATCCAGATGAATGAAGATGGAACGCTGTTTCATTCGAAAAATCTTGTCGATCCTGTGGAAAAAGACACAATAGTGGTGCCAAAGTTTGGCGTAGTATCCCTCAGGTTCAAGGCTGACAATCCAGGCTACTGGATGATGAGGGATGAGAGGTCTTCACACTGGACAAGAGGATTAGACTTTGTCCTCAAAGTCGGTAATCAGAGAGACTTCGTACAAGCTCCAGCAGATTTCCCCAAATGCGGATCTTACGTGGGACCAGAATACTTTTTAATTTAAGTTCCAGGTTATACAATATCGTTACCACTAGTATTGGTCTAGAGTTGCTCAGTTATTTATTCCATTTGTGATATATTTTTGTAAGATAGAAATAGATTTTTTTATTTTAATGTATGGTAAATAAATTATGTTTTGTTATGAGATACAGTTTAAAGTAAATAATAGGATTTAAAAAAAAGTCGGTTGCGGGGGTCCATGTTGTTAATAAATCTCCTGTTGATAGAGTAATCTGATTTGGAATACATTTGCTTGAATAATTAATTTTTAAACAATAGTAATCAAACATTTTATATAGTTCCTATTGCATACAAAATGATCACAAACAATCAATGTGTATGTGTAAACACTAGATTTTATAAGTCACACAACAATAACAAGAAAGCGAGAATTTATTACATTGTTTTTGAAGCTGTAAAATATAATATAGTATATTTTTCTTTTCGCCTGAATATATTGAATGTTGTCTGCAGAGTTATTGATAATGTTCTATTAATCTATTCATATCTTAATCTATCTTCAGGTGAACGATAAATCTCTATATAATTTGACATAGATTATAAACAACGGTGTTACAACATTTTGCGTCATAGCAATATATTGTATAACATGTTATAATTAACGTGGAATGTATATTATTAGTGTTCACATAATGCCACAATAGCCTTCCTACCGTTACAAAATACTCGTAGATTATGTCATCAATTAAAGTCAGTTTATGTAATTATTGTAAATATTATACGAAAAAATATATTTTTGATTATACTTGTTTAGTTTCAATATTAATATATAATTAGATATTTCCCTTTAGTATTTGGAAGCTATTTGGGAACCAGCAATTAATTTCATCATCATTTGCTTATCGGTAAATAAAAACTCCTCGGGAATCCCTACATTTTTTAGATTTGTATAATACCGTAAGGTAGGTACCTAGGTAGAAATATTACAAATTACACTTGGCTAGCGTGGTCGATTATGATCTTAATCGATCTCATTTTCAGAGGAGATCTGATAGTAGCGATTTATAGCAATATTACCAATTTCTGTGTTATCATTTGAAAATAAATTAAAAATTAAAAACAAACAGTAACAATTAATAATCATTTTCCTATCTGTCTAGCCACCAACTTGGAACTCTATGACAGATCTGTAATTATTGTGATTGTATGAAGTTATGAACTACGAATATACATACGTTACTTATTCATTATAGAAATAATCCGTAATATGCACTAAGGGTTCATCTTATACGTGACCCAAAATAGACGGTTAGTCTTTATAACTGTACGCATTGACGTACTAACTGACGTAAATACTTTTTGCCGCGACCACCGAAGGCAACCCATTTATCCACACCAGTGGTTCTTAACCTTCTAGAGTTGAGGACCTTTTAATAAAAGTTTTGATTTTGCTGAGAGCTACCAAATGAGTGGGAGTAAAATAAAGTATCATATAGTAATTACATAATGAATAGTCGTATTTTTTTTAAACTTCCAAAGGTAGAAGTAATATGTTTTCTCGGCATGTTTATTTTACTCTTTTTTAAATCAAGAGTATTTTCTTGAGATAGTTTTAAGTTTCAAACTTGCAATTGCATTTTTTATTTAATGTGCATGATGATTTCGCAGACCACATGGGGTTGTCTCGAGTGTCACCAGTGGTCCGCGGACCACCGCTTGAGAACCACTGATCTACACCAGTCTTCTTGAACAAAAAGCAGACGCTACCGTTCTTTGACTGCACGGTCGGTGAAAGCGAAGATAATTTGAAGTGCGATTGTATGCTCAACAATCAATCACTTTAATTTGGAAATTAATTTTCTGCTCCGTATTTTAACGCCCCATATGTCAGACTCATTGCCAATTAGAAGTAGTGCAATTTTTGGCAGCTGATCATTAGTTAGCACAATTTTGTTTTACGTATGTAACTGAAACAGCAAACCAGCATGTAATTCTAATGGTGACATTTGCGACAAGTATCGATTACGAATTTTTTTCTATCTATACATATAATAAAACTGTAGACGAGTTCAATTCCGTACATTGAATAAAAACTAGAAAAAACACTCCTAGGGGTCTTCATACAAGTAACACAAGCCAAAAAAAACATTTTAATTTTTTTGTCTGTCGGTCTGTTGTGCGGCTTTCACGTAAAAACTACTGGACGGATTGCGATGTTACTGGTTTTGTT
>DWNR01004293.1:0-11010 GCA_018250455.1 Polygonus leo
GAATAAAACATAGGCATACATTTTTTCATATTTTTTTCATGGCAGAACAATGTTTGCGGGGTCAGCTAGTAATATATAGAAGACAAAAATGTATACATAGATACCTATACTTAATTAAATAGGTTTTAATATTACGTTTAAACATGATGAGATTATATAATGTGTATGTATATCTAATAATACTTTTAATTATAAAACCAGGTAAAAATTAAATATTTAGTGGGAGTAGTAGTTCAAAAACACTAAAGTATTAATAACATCTACACCATACCTCTCTCAACTGCGCCTGTTTAACGGCGAGCGCGGCCATGGCCTTGTCGTACACGGCCTGCGCGGCCGCCAACCGTTGCTTCTTCGGCGCCACCACTTTAGCCACCTTGTCATACTTCGTCATCGCAATCACCCATTTGCACATACCTAACAAATAATAAAAATAAATCATTAGTTTATGAAGGACTAACTTCCCTGTTAAGGCTCCCTGAAAAAGTGACCAACATGTTTTTAACAGAATGAAAATATCGTTAAAAGTCGAGCTAGTCACATAATGGAATATTCAAATAAATTAAATAAAAATAAAAGTTTTACATGCTTTGAACTTTAGAAAATCAGTAACTTTATAATCACTGCTAGATACTTTAGTATTATAAGGTTAATGAAAGTATACCAAAATGAAATTTGATTTACCCTCTGCTGCCACGGACACAGCTCTTATTTTCTCTGGCACGAAACCATCATCCTGCATAACAGTAGTCATCAACTTCTTCATAACAGGCGGGGGAATGTTATCTTTATCATAGTTTTGTAACGACTCTAGGAACTTGATATCATTCAGTAATTTCTTCGATGGACCCCAGAAATCTTCTATAGTCCCCACTCCTGAAGGATTCGGGATCTTATCTGGTTTTACTTCCTGTCAATATCCAAATTTACTTAGCGACTGAGACCAAATATATTAAAGGTTAAACCAAATTAATACTATAGTAACAAATACATTGTAAATTTCATATTACACACAAAGTTATTGTTGATTATGGAACAAAAACATACTTACAGGATCATCCTTTCAAGGTAAGCATTAAAAATGAGAAAATGTATTAAAATATATCGATAAAAAATCTGTAATGTTCGTCTAAATTAACCAAAATAGCAAAATTTATACCTTTAAAATACAAATAGCTTCCATCACAAGCTTGATGCCCCGCGGCGGACTCTTCATCGTTTTGATAAAAGTGATGTCCTGCGGCGTTAGAGTGTCGAGGGCCGCTAACGCAGCATTTAAAATCGGCATTGCTTCTGCCAAGTCGGCATCGCACTCGTCCTTTATGCCTTGGGCTTCTTTCGCCTAAACATCAGAATGATTCAAGTCAAATATCAGATACAATTTAACCATTAAAGAATCAACTAATTGAGCTGGTAATTCATAATGTGTAAACACGTGTAAACATGTTCTTACCTGTTCCTCAGCCGCAGCTTGATCAGCTAAGACCTCAGCTTCTACTAACGCTACGCCTTCTTTCTCTTTTTCGACTTTTGCTGTAGTTTCTGCTACAGCTGCAGCACCAGCGGCTAACTTCGGTTGTAGCACTTCTAAAGCTTGCTGAAGAGCTGCCACCGATTTAGCTGCAATTGCTAACTGATCCAAACCAGTAATGTATCGCTTTTCTCCTGTTATTAACTCCCTAAAAGAAATGTAGAAATTGTATGACCTTTCAAGACTCAATTTAATATTTAAAAAATCCTCGAAGCGTAATGTGTTTCTTACGTTCGTTTCTTTCCTAGCAAAGATTTAAACATATTGATGAGTTCTAGATATGCAGTTGGCGTCACATAATTGTATCTTTTGAGCCGAAGTAAAAACTGTCTCGTTAATTCCTGCGTATCGGTGTGGAATATTTGGCAAAGCTTTATAGCGGTTTCACGTTCTAGCTCGGTTAGTTCAACATCTTTAAGAAAACGAGTAGCCACAGCAAGTAAAGCATCTGGCGGCCATTCCTGGAGATGCAGACAAAGGGGCATTAGAAGATAAACTTAAAATTAAAATAATTATTATTCAAAGATTATCTGGTATTAAAATTAATCGTACCTGGAACCAATCTATTGTGCAACAGTTTACTAACGAAGGGAACTTTCGTATGCGAGTCCGTAACGAAGTGCCGGCCGGTGACATAGCTAGCACTATATGCAGCTGGTCCCGCACTATTGAAACGAAGTATGCATACAGTGCTGTAGGGCTGCCATCCGTTTGCAAGGATTTATCACGTTGACGATCGATCTATGAAATTTTTAAACGTGAAACATAGAAATCTCCTTAATGGAATTTAAGTTTTTATGAAAATATAATAATTTTAAAATGCTGATGATAACTTACTACTCGCATTTTCTCACACAACTCCGCTTTCTCATCTGCACCAAATATATTAGGTACTTCACCAGAATTCAGCATGTTATTAACGTCTTCAAGGAAACCTTCTTCCTTAATCTGAGTAAATTTACATACAATTAAGTTACAGTAGCGATTTTAGTAGTAGCAATTATATATATGTACTTGAAGTAATGTTTACTAGGTTAGGAATATTTTACCTGTGATTCTATGAATAGAAACACCATGTGTAAGTCTGGTGTACTCGATTTTCTTAACAACGTCTTAAGATCTTCTCGCCATTCATTCTTTCCATACGTTTGACTCATTTCAACCTAAACACAGAAAACTTTATCGTTATTAGACTGTAAAAACATATTTGTTTACAATGTAAAACACAATTACCCAACCTTAATTAAACAAAAAGTAATGCACATTTTTCTGTCTTTTTTAACTTCAATTTATCGATGATGAATTATCGGCATAATAAGCATTAACGGTGAAGATTGATAAAAAATAAATAACCGGCCAATTATGAGTAAGACACGAAACATTTTGGATCTTACAGATAGCGGCATTTGAAGATACATTTTAAAAGTACTTTAGTATTGAGCTGCAAGGTAGGAGACAACGTACGACGGACAGAGGCACAGTAAAGTCTTAGTAATAGGGTCCCGATGGCACCCTTCGGAGGCAGAACAACAAAATAGGTTCACCTAGAAGAAATGAACGTCATATCCAACGTAAAAAACCAATACCGCTAACCTGGAAGAGATCATACTCGTTGATGTGCGCGGCGAGGCGGGTGAGCGACTGCCGGCCCGAGCCGCCCAGCCCCACCAGCAGCGCGTGCGAGCGCGGCTGCGTCAGCACGCGGCACACGCGCGACACGTGCTCGATCGCGAACCTGCACCGAGTTTCTTTTATCGCATAAATGTAGCAAACGAGCATGCAGTCCACCTGATGGTAAATGGTCACTGCCGCCCGTGGACATCAGTAATCATCCCCAAGTACGATTAAATCATACCTAAGTTTGCTACAGGGGCGTTGCTACCCCTGAGGACTAAGATGTTCGCCTCGTGTAGCCGGCAACCACGCCTCTACAAACCGAAACACAATAATTGTTTCACGGAGGATTATGAGGGTGGCGGTGGTACGCCCCCGGTTGAACTAAACGAGTTCTACCACCTTCAAACCATCTCGTACCATTTACCCGTAGAACCGGTAGAACCTGTAGAATATCTAGGAGCGACACCTGGTAGAGCTTGTACACGGTTCACTGTGAGCGGTACAACTGACACACTCACTTCTGCTTATCAGTAGCTTATTAACAACTTGGTCGGAAGAGTGTGGACAGCCTACATATGAAGAAAAATAGGTTGCAAATATGAGCGAACTTTGAGTTCATTTACAACGCCCTGCACAGATGGTAGAATTTGTGCAGTTCGATCGGGGAGGTACCACCGCCACCCTCATAATCTTCCGTGAAGCAATTTATTGTGTTTCGGTTTAGAGAGGCGTGATTACCGGTTATTCTTATACACGACGCGAACATCTTAGTCCTCAAGGGTAACAACGCATCTGTGATCAAATTCAGGTATGATTCAATCATACTTGGGAATGTTTCCTGATGTCAATGGGCGGCAGTGATCTCTTAACATCAGTTGGACTGCATGCTCGTTTGCTACTTTTATACAATAAAAAAAATGGTCGGAAAAGTGTGGACGGACTATATAAAGGAAAATAGGTGGCAAATATGAGCGAACATTATCTGAGTTCATTTGTAACGTCCTACACACATAGATGGCAGAATTTGTGTAGTTCGATCGGCAAGGTACCTCCGCTACCCTCAGGATCCACTGTATAGCAATTCTTATGTTTTGGTTTGAAACTTATTCGCTTGTAAGCCATTTCTTCAGTCGTAACGTAATTTAGGAAAGTGGCAATACCCGAAATTCAATGTTAAGCAGAAAAGAAAAAAAACACATACCAGTTGACAAAACCTAAGTTCGGTTCACTGTGGGCGATATCACCGGTACACTAATTTCCGCCACGAAGCGGTTTGGTGGATCATCCATATCCTATTTTCCATCATATGATGGAAAATAGGTTACAAGTCTAAGTGAACGTTGCCTAAAGACATTTGCGACGCCAGAGAAATCAGCCCTGCAGGTGCATAAACACATATCTATCTAGAGAGTGTACGATGGATAAAGTCTTTGTCACCGTCAAACGTACAGCGCCAGCGGAGTTAGTTATACACCACACACACCTACGTGCTATACGCGTTTATAACGCGTAGAAAACAGCTTGCGAGTCGCCAATAGATGTTTGTAAAATGCATTTGGATTTTTGTTTCAGATTTACATTTGAGACGTCTTGCATGTGGAAGGTATCCTGAGATCTATCGCGTTTAGATTTAGTAAAAGATGTCCATTAGGCAGGAGTGACCTCTTATGATTAAGTATATAAACCAACTAGTACGTTCGTTACTTGAGTTTTGTAAAATATTAACAATTTGCCGCGGCTTTACACGTGATACAATACTATTAAGTAATCTATTAAGTAGCAATATCAATAATAATTTTATTACACTCATATGTTATGTCTGTAGACATAATTTAGGCTTGTAGAGGGTGTGAACGTGAACAGTATTAGACAAACAGACAGACAAACATTCTAAAAATGATTGTTTTGGCATCTACTGTTTTTGTAAAGGTCCCCACATTTATTTTTCTCAAATATATTCTATGTACAGACGTCGTCCAGGTATAATTCTATCATATAATATGGCATAATGTAATTCCACACAAGTTTACCGTTTAAGTGTAACCTAGACACAAAGATAAGTACACAAACACTTAGTCCGAAGCAGATATGCAAATTTATCATTTAACCGCTACCGTAGGCATCGAGACCATATGTGTAGTGATAAGTCGATGTTTGCGGATTTCAACTTGTATGTGCGACTTACTCTATATCTTAAACATACCAATTGAAGTATCATATTATTTTATGGAGACAATCTATATACTAGCTTGACGACCGCGTTTTTCTCAGATTTTTCCAATTTAAACCGTGCCATCTATTGTTGCATGGCCTTGTACATTTTTTTTCCTTATTTTAGTCAATAACAGATGGCATTACATAAATTATGTTTCATTTTTCATATTACTCGTTAAATGGATAAACACGGAGATGACACTTACCTCACCGCCCACTAAACAGCGGGACGGTTTTCTACTATTTAATTTTACTATATTATGTTATAATATTGCAGAAAAATGTAATTTTATGGCATTATATTGTAATATTATTAGTACCGGTCGGTGTTCACCGAATGAGAAGCAGCCCGGGTAAAGAGGTTCGCCTCGAGGCCCGCATTCCTCCCTCACCCTTCACCATTCTGGAGGCCATTGCCGCAGTTTCTGGTAGGAAAAAGGGAGACGTCCCCTCTGTATGTAGTGCCTGGCCAGACAGATGATACGGCGCGGGCGCAGACTTGCGAGACTGGTCAAGTACATACATATGTAGTAGTGAGACATGTAAATATGAAATAATTATATACTGGTGAGCCCATTATTAAAAAATGGACAGAGATTGGCTCTATATTACAATTTTGAGGACGTAGATATTGATTCTTTTCGTAGAAGATTTATTTAAACTCATGATTAAGCCATGATGGGAACACCTCTGGTTTCAGCCATATCAACATACTTTTACCGATTTTATACATTTATTGCATTAATGTTAGTTACATGGTACCATAGCGTTTGGAATCGATGCTTGTAAACGATTTATTTATTAGCCAGTAATAAGAGATATAACGAGTATATAAGTAATGTATTACATTGCGTTTTAAATTAGTTTTGCATGTGTTATTTCTTATTTTAAAGTATATATTATTTTACTTGCCATTTTTTCAGATATATTATAAGCCTGCAACGTGTATAATAGATGGCGTTATGGATACCATCCTAGCAGCTTTTGTAGCATCCGCTAGTAAGAAACTGATTGTATTATCCTATCATCCGAAATTTCACAATTTCCACGTGTTCGTTTGTATAATATAATAAGGTGTAAGGTGGTCTATTTAGCGTGCAGCAAAATTCAACGAATGTGTTGAAACCTAGTAAATTAAGACGAGGCATTTCATTTCGGAGATAGCTAAAAATTGTATGAAAAATTATTAAATAAATATCTTGAAAGCCGCTCCCCAAATCGCTAAAAACGTATTTAAATTTTGTATTGATGTGTGATGATTATAGCATAAATGTTTTTGTGATACAAGAATCACAAGAAGAATTAAGATGTACACTGCCTATACAGTGTAGCATAGACTTATTGTTTGTTAACCATGTTTCTGCATGAAATTTTGTCAGAATAACCTGAAAAGCGAGCCTCCGTTCTTGTGTCTCCGTGTCATTTTGTCCGACAACCTGTCAGACGTGCCTGGTTTAGACGTGAGAGACCGAAATTCCCATAAAACTATTAGGAAACTATTGCTTTGTTTAACGCATTAAATTCAAAAGAGTAAAAAAGTTAATTATTAATTAAAATTTTTCAGTTGGTCAAATAGAAATTTTAGGGTATAATCTTCGTAATTTTGACGTACTAGCGGAGAGATTGCGCAGAAAAGATATTATTGGACGTTGTAAATCAAGAACTGCGGACTATTATGCTCGATACGTTCTCAAGAAGTGCATCGTTCATTACAATGCCATAATACGGTAAACCATTTTTAAGTTATCTTATCTATACTCTAAATATGTAAGCAGATTCATAAATTTCACGACTTTTTGAACCTACTAGATTTAAATACTAGTATTAGAATCGGTCAGAATTGATCAAATTGATCGATAAAAAATATGTACTAAGATGCCTAAGATCAATGTAAACTCTTACACACATACTTTCATATTGTTCCCTCTAAATCAATTTTGTCAGGTGGTAGAACTTGTGTAAGTAGGTCAAGCGGGGAGGTACCTCCGCCACCCTCATAATCTTCCGTGAAGCAATTCTTGCCTTTCGGTTTGAACAGGCGTGGGTGTCAGGTACTTTTGCAAATGAGGCAAATCTTAGTTTTCAGGGGTAGTAACGCATTTGATGCCAACTGTAGGTGCTATTAAACCTTACTTGGGAATGATTACTAATGTCCATGAGCGGCAGTGACCACTTGTCATCAGGTGGACTGCAGGCTTGTTAGCTACCTTGATTCGATACTAAATATATATTTTCAAGTGTATTTTAGTGTACTTATTTTATGACGTAAAAATATGTTTTGTATAACATTAAACGACATTTTTATGTTACAAATGTATAGTTTCTTTGAGTGGGTATTAAAAAGCCCTTTTTATTTTCAGTTACGTGTCTATGATTGAAAACGCCTTTAGTCTTGCGTCGGTGTTGCAGTTCATGCTCAGCGTTATGGTTTTGTGTCTAATAGGAATACAATTTCTATCGGTATATGCTTTCCAGTAACTTATATATAAATTTGCCAGGTGGAAGAACTCATGTAATTTAACCAGGGAGGTACCACCGCCACCCTCATAATCCTCCGTGAAGCAATTAATTGGGTTTGGAGGAGCGTGGTGCTGGCTACACTTATAAAAGAAGTTAACATGTAGGTTCAAGGGTAACGCATATGTGGTCAACCTTGAGTCAATTGTACTTGGGGATGTTGGGGATGAAAAAATGATTGTATGTGATTTTGTTTCGCCCGTCCTGTTATACATTTTGTTACATACCTACTATAATAATGTCCATATACTATAAATAATATTATGGAGAACTTTCTAGACGACGCGCGACGCATGATAATGAAACATCATCATTTACTTTAAAAATGACTTAAGTTTAAAACCTTGTATTCGAATTCTGAACCCCTGTGTACAAGACTAAAATAACTCTATTATTATATTTACACTAATAACGAATTTGTTTAGTTTTTCATTTCTTTATGGTTGAAATACATTCATTTTTCATCCTTACAGATTGAGAATCCTATAAGTCACCCAATGCAAATAACCTGGATGGCAATTTACTTGACATGTATGTTGATTGAGGTTTTCATACTCTGCTGGTTTGGTAATGAACTTATATTGAAGGTAAGTGCAAATTAAAAAACTTTAGGATGACACATGGCTACGAGAGGGAGATAGGGACCGACTAGAAATCTTAAAAATGTAGTTCTATATGGTATTATTAATTGTTATTTTAATTTACTTCTATATTTCTAAGCTACATGCCTTGAATCCACTGCCTTGAAACACCTCACAGACGCTCTGTCCTAGTTTGAACACTATCACGTAGTCTCCTTTATAGTTTTTGGCGTATGATCTAAACAAATAAATAATAAAAATATGGTATTATTGCAGAGCCTAGAACTCCGTCATGCAGCTTTTGAAGGGCCGTGGTTGAAGATGAATCCTAAAACAACCATGTTGTTAATTATTTTCCTGGAGCGGTGCAAGCGCCCTCTGAGGGTCACAGCCGGGAAAATATTTACTTTGTCACTCGACACTTACACTAATGTGAGGTTCAAACAAGTATTTAATATTAAATTAATGTTCTTCAAGTTAATGTTATTCAAACAACTTGCTAGGAAGTAAAAGAAAATAGTACGTCCACCGATAGACCACTCGGAGACATTGTAAATGCGTAGTTAGTAGTAGTTTTATAACATGGTAAGTTATTTTAGACTAGCATTCAGATATAAATCCTGATAAATGAAAAAGATTTTTGAAGTCTATCTAATGTTTACATAATTCCAATACACGGATTTGTTGGTACAATTTGATGGTAAGTGGTGGTAATTGCAACATTTAAAGTCGGCATTAAGGGTAGTACGTATACCTTTTGTTTAATTAAAAAATAATAGTATACACAGGTCGTATGGTAATTAATTTATTACATCACGAAATACATCATATTGTTTATTACTTGTACATAATGACACAAAGGATATGCCTGGATTATACTGGCTAAATAATCCTTACCCAATTAGTTCAGTCCAGTTGGCTTTCCTCTTAACTTATTTTTTATCTTTGAATAAATCGGCCTAATAGTAAGCTTAGTACCTACTTAGTTGCTTTCTTTGAATACGACAACGTATATATTTTGTATGTACGCCAAAATGTATACACGTATATGTTTGTATATACAGTTATATGGATAGGTACATATCAAAGGCAGTACGGTTCCATTATATTCGTTATGCTGGCAGAGGTTTCTATGCGAGACACCTACGGTGCCGGCTGTAATGCAGCTAACCGTACTGCCAAAATATATCACTTAGCTCGACCTGATCCTGGGCTTGTGCCATCTACGAGTGTATCTTTGTATTACGCTATAATCCAATTCGAAATGGCCGGTCAATTGTAAGTTGTAATCTTATAATAATCCTTTACGGATACAATTTGAGCTATTGATATCTTTAACATAAAGTTGGGCTATGTCTGCATATCTTATTTTATTTTTTCGCGTGTAAGGTAGATACATTTTTTTCGTTTATTTTTTTTGATTAATTGTGTATGTCAGAATCAGTTTCGGACTTAAGTGTTATTGTGTTAAATATGTTCGTAAATACTTTATTTGTAAAGGGTGAGTGTCAGAACATCATACAAATAATATGATTTCTTGGTTTCAGCTCATCAATTGGTCGTACAAAGCTTTCGCAGTCATGAGGAATATGAAAAAATAATTAATTTGCTTTACACTTTATTATCACGCCTATAACGCGAAAAATTGTAGATTAGTAGTATAGTATTGCAGAATAAATGTAGTTCAATTTACGGATTTTATATTTTTCCCTGTATAATATACCAAACTGTTTAGTAATTCTCGCTCGAGATGAGATTGACATCGGCTCATGAATGTAAAACGGTTTTTGCATTAAATATTCTTTGGTTGCGTTCCGTAGAAAAATCGTTGAGATTTGGTTAACAAAAGCAGCCTCAATTGATTACATTCCTATGCAAATTGGCGATACGGTGGGCAGAATGTATGCTCGTGGAGCGCCCAATAAATTCCATCAGGTTCTTTAATAGAAATTCCCTGTGTTTCAACGCATCCTGCTGGTAAAATAATGGGTTTGCGAATGCGTAGGATCCGTTCATTGGAGAAAGTCCGTTGATTGATTGAGCAAAGGCACGGCATGAGGGCGGATTTGTTAACATACATAATAAATACTACAAATAAAAATATCATAAGGATTACAACATACAAAGATATATACGATGGTTAAATTTTATATCAGATAAGAATTTAAATATATGTAAGGTGACGAGCTCACCGCAAATGATATTTTTGGAAATTTTTATTTTTTATTTTCTTGATAAACATGAAAAAAACATACAACAGTGTGTAACCTTAACGATAGGTGTAGATAACAAGAAGCAAGAATGTAGCTTTAATTTACATACATAAATAATTTACATTTTCACTAGGTGGTAGAAATCGTTTAGTTCGACCTGTGTACCTCCTCCCACCTCGACCCTCATAATCCTCCATGCGGCAATTATTGTGTTTCGGTTTGGAGACGCGTGGTTACCGGCTACACTTATACACAAGGCGCACATCTTAGTCCTCAGGGGTAGCAACGCATCTGTGATCAAACTTAGGTATGATTTAATTGTACTTGGGGATGATTA
>DWNR01004294.1:0-11008 GCA_018250455.1 Polygonus leo
AATAGTGAGCGAAAACTTATTATAAGTTATTACTTATATAAATAAAGTTAAGACCTCCGCAATCCCTTTAAACCAGGCAACTACCTATATATAAATAAAATACAAAACCATGTCAAAGAAAATGAGTAGAGCATAGAACATAACGTCTTGAAGCAAACTCATTGTCATTTAATACATATGTTTGTTCCAGGCTTCGCTGGTAATAACTCAAGCCAGCGAGACCAAAGAACCAAAGAAGGTGACAGACGCGGTGAAGGAGGCCTTGAAGCTCACAGCAGCAGACTCGAGGCAAGGACGACAACTCGGCACGTACGGACAGAGCGACAATGAAGTGGTGGTCGACATCCAGGACTCTGAGAAGAAACAGTACTATGAAACCAATTATGATACAAGTAAGTAGTAAAATGAAACCAGAGACTAATGGCGTAATTTTATTCTAGAATTGAACTTTGGCTAAAATATATGTAGATGAGTACCAAAAATGAAAGGTTTGAATTTGCATCTGTGAGGCACGCAAATTCAGGTATTTCCTTTTTCAAAATAGAATAAATTAAATACTAGATGCTTGCTTTATGGACCCTTGACCATAAACATTTTACCTTTTCTTATAAATTTAAAGGCGTGTGAACCCACAAGCCTTAACTTATCCTCCGCGGTCTATAATACAAATAGTTTAATCCTTTAATAGTAATCTAAAAGGAAACCATTGCCCGTACCGAGTAACAATGGTTTCATAGTTGGACAAAACACTAACTCGTATAAGTAACTTTTTTCTTCCTGATCTTATTTGAATTAAAAAATTGAAAGGATAAATTCTATTTACCAATAGTGCTTAGTATAGTTTTTTCTTGCGAATTTTATTTTTGATACCTTTTATTTTATCTATACTTGCGAAACATAAAAAAAATATTATAACATTTCCATAATTATATTTTATAATCCAGAGACATTATAATTTTTAGTATATTTGGCGCTATGTATTTTGGTAAAAAGAGAATTGTCTTTTAGAATAAAAATAAAAACGCGGGAAAACCTTGTCGATGCTTGAAGCTGCATTTGTATAATATTTCATACGAGTTACTGATAGTGAAATAATTATAACAAATTAGTGAATTAAACTGTGTAAAATTATTATTGATAAAATTAATAATAAAATTATTGTGATTTAGCTAGGTATTAAAAGTCAATATTCTTTATACGCGATAAACTAAAGTTACAAAATTAATTATAAGTTATGATCATGACCAATGTCAATCAATAGGGTCAAACACTTAGGTAGGTTATTAATAAAAATGAGTTTCATTATTAATTCGTGATTTATCAAGGTTACTACTGGAAGGAGAAATAGTCGCTTCAACTATTATCAGCTTTAGCATTAGAATATATTTCATTACGATGATAATGACCTCACAAATTTAAGTGCATTTACCAAGTATAAATAATGCCGCGGACGGTACGGATTCAAATCCAAAGTCATAAATAACTTCGCACTAATCCGCATTTATGTAATATAATGTTTATGTAGTTTAAGTATATCTCCAACATGTTCGCGCAAAACCGCGCATTACCAAAGTATATTGAATCGACTATCAACGTTCAAAAGTCAAGATAATAAAGAAATTAAGTCTTACATTAGCTTTGAATATACAATTTACAACAGACAAGAAATATATTAAAAGAGGATAAATGCAATTGTTGTAGGAATATGTGTTGTATGAGAGAGAATGAAAATATAATATGAACATTTCACGATTGATATCTCTGTTCTATAGATTACATTATCAAAGACTTTGTTTTCATTCGTTAACTATAACCTTTTACCTGAGACTCATTATACACCAGAGTGCCTAATAACCGCGTTACTTCCTGGTACATTACCATAAAGGAGTGGCAGTATCGTGTGACAATTGAGTTGAGAAAACAACACATTGCTCTTTGTGAAAATGCACCTATTTGAATGCAACGTCGAATTCAATACGTTACGTGTTTCTTGGAAGGAGAATTGGTATAGGATTTTATTTTGTCCTTTCTACTCTACTCGGCAAATGTATTCGTACAAAAGACAAAATCGTCAAGTCTGAATCTATTAGATTTAATTTCGCCTATCTCTCAATTTGAACTAAGTTATAAAATGACAGTAATCAGTTCAGTAGTTTCGGAGTTTATCCTGAACATCGAGTACATCGTGACACGAGATACAGAGAGCGTGAAGTGTCATAATCGGCTCTTTGAAAATGACGGACAAATTAAAAAGTATACTTGTCTTTAAAAATAAACAAATTATAATCAAATCAGCCATTTAAAATAATGAGTTGGTATATTATGAAAGGGTTACGTCCAAGAGGCGAGACTAGGGGATACGCCAGATATAAATTCACCGTTTTTTTTTTGTAATTTTAATATTGTTATGTATTGTGTACTATTTACTTTTTAGGTGCATACGGTTTCGGCTACGACGTGGGTCCGAACGGTCAGTTCCACCACGAGACGCGGGGCCCTGACGGCGTGACGTACGGTTGCTACGGCTACGTCGATCCCGACGGCTACCTGCGCGCCACACACTACGTCGCGGACAGCCACGGCTACAGAGTCGTTGAACCCGAGAAGCCCGTGGAAGTCTTCCCCGGTGACGGCGAATATGATGAGAAGTAAGCATCTTGATATCTGAATCGATGTTAGGTATATCGAAGTAATCGTAAACCAAGCAAAAGGTCAATCACATGAAACATTTTGTCAAGTACGTGGACGAAGAAAGAAACCGAAATAAAATAGGACTCCGATACGTTATATGTTATTTTAACTCTCATATAGTTATTCCAAACAACGCTTAATATTTTGAATTTATTTTTGACCGTATATTTTTCCCTTAGTGTAGTTTAATTTTTAATGTACGCTTTAGTTAAATTCCACATAAAATGATGTTCTTCCGAGATTCAACCACTAATTGGTCTGACCAACACACAAGTCAATATTTTCACTGATCACTTGTATCATCTAACTAATTATTTTAACATAACGTTTAATACAAACGATTTTCAATATTATGTATGACCAATATATAAATTTAACATTTTTTTTCGATCACAGTTCAGGAAACGAACCGCCCTCCAACGCGCCGGGTCAGACTTTACCGTGGGATCAGCTGTACTTCCCTAAGGGTTGTGGAAGGACCCCTGGTGGTGTACCTCCCAGGCCGCCCCCCAAGCCCACTCGCCCACCACGCCCACCCCCAGACAGCTCTGGACAAAGCAGCCACCCGAAGCCCGGAGTAGTTCCAGGACCTGGTAAATATTACATGATTATTATGAGCTTTTTACAAGTATAGAACGATGTCAATGGAATTTATTACTAAAACTTAAGACTTTCTGGCTGTCAATTACCGGCTGTAACTGGTAGACGTTTAAAGTTTTTACACAATTAAAATAATGTGCTTTAATATGGCCGCTGTAAGTTGGCGTACTAAATGTAAAAAGTTTACGTTTAAGGGGTCCACATATAAGAAAACGGGTTTTTTTCTTCTATTTGGACTCACTAGATAGAAAGAATTTTTTCACAAAATATACGCCAATAAATGTTATAAAAGACAAATAACTATTGAACTGAACTCTTTACAATATTGCTCGGTGGTGGACACCTTAAATCAGACTTGAACTTAAACGATGTTGTTCTTACCCGTGGGATCAGACCTGGTGTAAAGTGATCACCGTCAGGAAACTTGTCAAGGCATAATTGACTTTAAGGAGAGAAACTTATCAAGGCATAGTAGACTTTCGAAGAGAGCCCCTTTGGGAGAACCACTTGATGTATCGTTCACTAAAAGGTCAATTACGGGCAAAACACAGACAAAGTAGCTCACAAAATTCTACACACGCACTTTATATTCGTGTAGGTGCAGTAAAAGACTCACGCACACTACGCCATTTCTTTTTGTACGCTTTTGTAAAAGACGAGGCGTAAATTAGTGCACCCTCGTGGGTGGTATATATAATTTTAAACAGGAAAACGTGTCCACTCTACCGGTCAAACAAGCAAGGAGTTGTGGTTATGTTTCCTGGCAGCCAGACATTTATAGAGATACTTAAAGATGTCGGTCTGATAGGAAATGGAATTATAAATAGAATAGTACTTAAATAAAATAAGTTGTAATCTGGTTTTGGCTGTTTATGTTTTGTTTGGTTTATTTTTGTATACACATAAATAAAATAATGTAAAATACTTAAGGGTGTATATAAACCTAATAAGATTCTAGTATTGAATTGAATTAATCGTTTCCTAGGTACGAGTAATAAAATAGACTATGATGACATGCAAATAACATGCACATACTTACGTTATATCTACATATTTGTTATTAGAGTACTTAATATAATTCCATAATCTAAAACTAGTAAAATATAAAGATAGGGGTTGACATGTCAAAAAATGTCGCTAAAAATAAAGTGTTAAATAAATAAATAAAATAAAATACTACAGATACAAGTTTACTAGTCTTACCGCGTCTTCTCCATAGCGAACTTTCCGAAGCGGCAGTAGTTTTATGACATTCAAAAAGAGTAGAGGAACCAACTTTGAACAAGTGAATTTTGAGTTTACTATAAATAACACAATGAATTACAATAAACAGGTCAAGGCGGCTACTACCCTGGCTACCCCGGCACCGCTGGTACTCCAGGCACTCCTGGCACGCCCGGCACTCCAGGCTCTCCCGGCACTCCCGGCTCTCCAGGCTCACCCGGCGGCCCTGGTGGACCTGGTGGCCCAGGCGGCCCCGGCTATTACCCAGGATCAGGTAACTAAATGTTTTTGTTTAAATTAGAAGGAAACAAAAAAAATAGAGCACTTTTTGAAAAGTAAATACTTCACTTAAAAATTAAAAATAAAGAGAGAAGTATTGAAAACGTAGATAAGAGTAAACGGTAAAGATTAGTGGCTTGATGATGAATAGTTTTCTTCTATATTTGAATTTATTGCATCGAATTTAATATAGTCGTCTTTTTTAATGATGCACATACTAATATAATGGAAATGTAATATAGGACGTTATAGCACATATCAAACTTTTTTGGTTGTTACATAAATCAATAGTTTTTACAGGTTACATCTAATAATTTTAAAGTTAGTTAAGTAAAGTTGTAGTTGCACTTCTGCCTTTTACAACGTTCAGGCGCTTTGTAAACCTACTAATAATACAGTGTCTAAAATTATTCAGCAGTAATAAATAAATAAATAGTTAATTAATGTTGAACGTGTTTAGACTTCTTGATAAGGTGAGAGATGTGATAGTAAACATACGTATAAAGTATACACAAATATTTTTAGTGAAATCACATAAGTTTGTTATTGTTTGTTATTGGTCTGTAACGTTTCGATGTCTATACGTATTTTGCGTGAAGCAAGATCTACTTTAACATATACTTACACTCATGTTAAATAATATTTTAATTATTTTAGGACCAGGTGGACCTAACGGCCCGTATGGACCCGGTGGATCGACTGGACCCGGTGGACCGACTGGACCAGGTGGTCCGACCGGACCTGGCGGATCATGTATGTAAACTTTTATTATGTTTATACACTTATTGTCTTTTATTTTGCCCTATGCTTTAATAACATATATTTTATCTTTTTTTATTCGAGGATTAAAATTTAAATAATTATTTAAAGACTTAACATAATCTGTTAGGTTACAAACGAAACAAAAGAAAGTCTGTTATCTTACTTGTATTTTTGCTATAATACGTAATTGAAACAAAAAAGGCAATGTATCTAATTAAAATATATCATTTGGACATTATATTAGACCTAATACAAGGGCCTTTTGTTTGTCAAATGTGCGAAACGACCAAAAATTAATTACAACGCAGATGTTTCGGACATCCTTGACAAATTAATGTATATTTATTGTTGTTACCGAATAACTACTTCTAAAGTTAAGACCACAGCGATATTAATGGATTGATAAATTAATATTGAAATTTGCATTTGAAAGCTTGTTGGATAATATAATTTTATGTGGTTTTACTCAAATAAAATTTAACATTTTATAATGTGGTAAAATATAGTCAGTTGCTCATCATATTGGGTTTTAATACATGGCTCTGATTCTATATCTATATATTTTTGATGTATCAGGTGGTAGAACTTATGTAGTTCGACCGGAGAGGTACCACCCTCATAATCCTCCGTGAAGCAATTTATTGTGCTTCGTTTTGGAGAAACGTGTTTGCTGGGTATACTTAAATACGAGGCAAACATCTTAGCCTTCAGGGGTAGCAACACATTTCTGGTCAACCTTAGGTAGTATTCAATCATACTCAGGGATGATTGCTGATGCCCATGGGCGGCAGTGACCACTTACCATCAAGTGAACTGCATGCTCGTTTGCTACCTTTAAAACATATCTCGCTCTCGTTTGGACAATTACAACATAATATCGAATTCGTTATTATAATAAAAAAATCATCTTTCTATTATATTTGTGTTTTATTTTAGGGCAAGGCACACCTGGAAGCCCTGGTACTCCAGGTACCCCAGGCAGTCCAGGTAGTCCCGGTGGACCCGGTGGCCCCGGCGGACCGGGTGGCCCAGGCGGACCAGGCTCTGGTGGAAGTGGCTATTACCCAGGTCAGTTTTTCATTATTATTAACATTTATCACAATATATTTTTATGATTTAGTTAAAAACCGATGTATAACAAAATTATTCAATATGTAAACTACAAATAATAAAAATAAACTTTTTTTCAAAACAGTGGCTATAATTTGGCGCGTAATCATTAGTTAGCTGATAAATAAAAGAATATTTGAAAGCTATTTACAGTGCGCATTAAACTAGACGAACATTCAACCACGAAGACCGATTGGTGACAACTAGATTTCTTATTTGGGACTTAAGTAATATTATTATTTTAAAAGTACCTCTTTAAAGCACATGCACAGTCGACTTTAGATTGTTACCTTAAAGTTTAATCGATTGCAACTAATTATATCATATATACCTTGATTTATGAAACCGTTAAAGTAAACAAAAATCAACTGTTAAAGTAATTAAAAAAAATAAAAAACTGTGCCTCGGTTTTAAACGCCTTGCCGTTAATAAGAGGCAGTAAAATATATACCATTGTTATATTTTATTTTTAGTTACATTATAGTGTTATGAGGCGATTATTACTTATAAACGATTTTCTTTAAACAAATCGTTGTATATTAGGTGGAGGATCTGATGGACCTAGCGGACCCGGTGGACCTAATGGACCTGGTGGACCGAATGGACCCGGTGGGCCTAATGGACCTGGCGGACCTAGTGGACCCGGTGGACCTAATGGACCTGGTGGACCCACTGGTCCTGGTGGATCATGTACGTATACCTAACGTAATACTGTTTAATAAACTTAGATTTTGTTTTGTTTAACAATTTGATAAGGTAAAAGTTTTAAGATACATTCGATTTAAAATGTTCTGTTAAAATTATATTTTCCCACACGTCCATTTCCACACGTACCATTTGAAATATCGATAAGATACTTGTAATTCATTATATTGTAAAGTCATTAAAATGGTAACTTTTATTAGAACGTGTGTATTTAATATAATAAGTGCTTAAAAATATGGGGTAAAGACATACTTTATTTTTATTTACTAACAGGGCAAGGCACTCCAGGCAGCCCCGGCTCTCCAGGCACTCCTGGAGGACCCGGTGGTCCTGGTGGACCAGGAGGACCAGGCGGACCAGGTGGGCCAGGCTCCACTGGCTCAGGCGGCGGCTACTACCCAGGAGGTATTATTTCTTTATCGCTCGTTAATTAAATGAAATATATGTAAGACGCTATACTTTAGGTTTTTGCTTCAGTCAAAGTAAAAACGTACCCTAATCTGGAAATTCAACTTCAAGTAAAATATTAAGGTTAAAATTTACTTGGAGGTTAAAATTTACTTTACTTTAAACAAAATTAGTTATGTAGTGGATTTTTTAACGTGACTTTGTAATTCCTTAATAAGGTTTTGTATGTTGTTTATAGGACAAGGTGGTTACTACCCCGGAACAGCTGGCACCCCAGGCTCGCCTGGATCACCCGGAACACCTGGTACACCAGGCAGTCCAGGCGGACCTGGTGGCCCTGGAGGCCCCGGTGGTCCTGGCACTCCCGGATCAGGTTCAAGCGGTGGATACTATCCAGGTACGCTTTTTAAATAATTTAGTAAAGTGCATAAAAATACTATGTATATGGTATTTTTTTGTACTTTAACAACTCTACTGAAGTTCATAATCAAATATTTCTACTAAGTAACCTACTTTTAATCTTCTTGATGTTATGACATTATTATTACTGACACTGACTGACACAGATTATAAATCAAACCCGAAATGTGTAATGGATATTTGCACATAACATGATAATAGTAGATTATTTGTTAGCTAGTCTTCAAAATCAATATTTTGTTCGATCTTTAAAAAAATAAACCAATATTTAAATTACTTAGGAGGACCAAGTGGCCCAGGAGGACCAAGCGGCCCTGGAGGACCGAGCGGCCCTGGAGGACCGAGCGGCCCTGGGGGACAGACTGGAGTTGGAACTGGTGGATACTACCCTGGCAGCCCCGGGACTCCAGGCACACCTGGCTCACCAGGTGGACCAGGTAAATAAAACATTGAGTTAATGTTCAAGTTCAACACCGTTTTATACTTCACGCAAGTTAGTTATAATTTAATTTGCACTACATGAATAGTCATTTATATTTAGACAACATTTAAATTCATTTAACTGTTACCATTTATATATTTAAGTATTTATAAAATAGTTAAATACATTGAACTGTAATTACACATATTATAGTTCAGTTCAGTTAAAAGAAAAAGTATTTTTTGGTAAGACAGTTTTTACAAAGCAGTGAATAAGAATTAACCATTAATTACAACATCTTACTTTGTATCTTTGTAGGTGGTCCAGGTGGACCGGGTGGTCCTGGTGGCCCTGGAGGTCCCGGCAGTCCCGGCTCAACAGGATCGGGTGGTTACTATCCAACCAAACCTGATAATCAAGGTACAAATTAATAGTATACATATTTATTATTATAATGAATAAATTAGTGACAGAGAAAAAATGTAGACACCTACCAAAAGTGATCAAAAATATAAGAAAAGCAGAGTCGAACTCAAATAATTTGAATGAAAACTCTCAAAGAAATTAATTAATCGGAATCAGTTCATATTCGTAAAATTACAAATAGTCCGAATTTTGAAATTCCATTTTTTAAAGTCGATTTACGATTCGAATTAAATAATAAACAGGTTATTTTTTTATAAACAACAAAACAGTATCGGCTACTATAGCCCTCTTATTTTCTCGCTGCAGTTGTCATACAATGTGGTGCTGTGAATTGTTGCTGTCGATAAGTGATAACGATAATATATTTTATATGTGGATGATATAAATTAAACATACGTATGTTACATATAACATGTTTATTATTAATGAAAAAAATAGGCTCACGATGACGAGATAAATTAATAGTCTTCATTTTTTTTTGGATACGTGCTTGAGATGCAATATTGTTCCCAACTGATAAAACATTTTGTTGAAAAGAAACAGCCATTTTGCCACTTCTTCAATTCAAAATATTAATTTATCATTTATCGACTCATACAATTTATCGATAACGACCTTGTGCCTGCGCAACTAGCGCTCATCCCTAACCTCATTATGATTTATGGCTCAAACTACAGCGAGAAAATCACTATAGTATAACTATTCCTTCAACTTCTCCGATATCTTGTTTTTGAAAAGTCATCTTAAAAATGTCACAAAAAGTCATATCGGTGGAGTTGATCAAGAAATTTACTCGTAAATAAAATTATTACACTATGGACCCGTGCTTTTGCTAGGCAATCATATAGCACGTTATGAATAAATAAATCAATAAAATGTTATTATCTTTTCTAGCTTATTCCCCGCTTATATTGTTTGCCATATCATCAAATAATAGATGCGGGTGTATTTTTCCTATACCGAATCTTTTACTATTTCGTTGCAAATTCCACGCCCCTATGACTTTTCAAATTATACGCGTATAGCAATTAAATGATCTCTTGCTTAATGTGAACGGTAATTGTAAGGAAACATAACACCTCGAATATTAAAAAATAATCTCAAGGATGTGTGGAAGTGTCATGTGTGTCTACTTATTCGACCACTTGGCCACAATATTGATGTGCTATGATCTAAAATCTTTCCCATTGTGAGAGAAGTTAAGCGCCCAGTTATGAAAATATAATGATTATGATGAATTGTCAAACTGATTTTAATCTTCTTCTTAAGAAGGCTAATGATTTTTTTTCTAAATAGTATTTATTATAGCAGCTATGTCAAGGAGTTTTCATCGGAGTGGAATAAAATTCCTTCCAGAGTACACAGCAAATTTGTTATAGTTTAACGTCTTTGATTATCAGGCAAACCGCAGCCTGGAGGGCCAGGACAACAAGGACAGCCGGACCAACCTGGAGTCCAAGGTCAGCCAGGTCACCCAGGACAACCAGGACAACCAGGTCAGCCTGGAGGCCCAGGACAACAAGGACAGCCAGGACAGCCTGGATACCCAGGCCAACAAGGACAACCAGGACAGCCCGGACAGCCAGGCTTCCCGGGACAACCAGGACAACCAGGTCAGCCTGGAGGCCCAGGACAACAAGGACAACCAGGACAGCCAGGATACCCAGGCCAACCAGGAAAACCAGGACAGCCAGGCTATCCAGGCCAACCAGGTCAACCAGGTCAGCCCGGACAGCCAGGATTCCCGGGACAACCAGGACAACCGGGTCAACCCGGAGGCCCAGGTACACAAGGACAGCCAGGACAGCCAGGACAACCAGGACAGCCAGGCTACCCCGGACAACCAGGAAAACCAGGACAGCCAGGCTATCCAGGCCAACCAGGTCAACCAGGACAGCCCGGACAGCCAGGCTTCCCGGGACAACCAGGACAACCAGGTCAGCCTGGAGGCCCAGGACAACA
>DWNR01004295.1:0-11007 GCA_018250455.1 Polygonus leo
TGACAGGCAGTTCCCTGTATCATCAGAACATGTCTTTCCGCAAGAATGTCCCGTTCTGGTTGTATTGATGTAGGTTCAAGGTCAAATTATTATGAAAAGAATTTTTAATAAACAACGAAGTAATGCAGGAAAGTTTGCATGCTACCCAGTTTATGATGAGGAATACCCTGGTATAGTACCCTTCTTAGTTGAAGATAAAATAATTATGAAAAAAATGGGACTTACATATATTATATGAAATGCTCCTGAAAATGATCTAAAGTTGTTAATTTCTTTCTGTCGAGTCGATAAAAATAACTTCAATCGTTTATATCTTGGTTCATACTGAATTAAGAATTTTAGATCCATACATGTAATGACATATTCTGTTTGTTTTTCTTGTATAGAATTTAAATTTAACATAAGTTGCCGCTAAAGTCACCAAGGGAGCCACTTCCCATACTAAAATGAACATTGTCCTTTGTATAAAAAAGAATAAAGAGAATTTAAAGGCAAGGTAAGGTAAGGTCTATCGTATTTATATTTTCCTACTCAATGTACAGAATCCTTACTAATATTAAATATGCGACAGTAACTCTTATCTGTCTGTGAACCAGGGGGCCTAGCACCTGATTATGTGAAGGTTCGTAGCGATCAGATCAACAGAAGTTTTTTGGCATCAATGTCGTATTGGTTGTCGATCTGCTATTACCTTACGCCCTGCGAAGCGGGCCAGATTTGCTAGTTATTCAATATTTCGGGAGGAGGTAGTGTAAATGAAACACAAATTACCCTTAACTCTGATTTATTTTAATACTGTAACAAAACAACGGCTACTCTAAAATAAAGATGCTATTCTTACCTACATTATATTTCATAGGAATGATTTCCTTTGGATAAGATGTTGCATTAGTTACATTAATCATGTCCAACGTATTAAGATAAATATTTCCATATGACATCAAAACTCCAGTGATCGTTTTAGTTTACCTATATTCAGTCAAGCATCGCGCTCGATACGGTACTTAAATGTTTTCAAAAATTAAGTTGCATCCAAATATGAATGATACCTTAACAATTATTAACTTACATAAATCGTAATGTTAATTATTTAGTAGGTAAACAACTCGACAGTCTACGGAGGCAACTATTCCCCAGTAACTAGTTGGATACAGGTAAAAGTCTAAGCTAACAAAACATATTAATTACCTAAGTATATGAAATTATTCCACTATAGGTATTTTCCTGTTATTATCGCCGCATAATATTACTTTCACTTATATAAAATGGTTATAATAAATAGGTATCCAAAATCTGACTCACTAAAAGGAACATCATCTGATTATCTATTACAACTGCAATACATACTCACTTTTGCCAGAGTTATAGCTATAACAACCAAGTATGGTTTAATAACATAATATTAATATAAAATGATCACAAAATATACATCACAACGTAAGGAACGTAGAGACATCGGATTCAAGATTTAGAACTTATGTGTGTATGAAGTTTCTGATCGATCTACTTCCTTAGCACCAGTCTGCAATAGATGGTACACGGCAAGAAACATCGTGCAAAGGAGAATGATCAAACATGTTTGAAGTACGTTGCTCATCTAAACAAGACATTTTATTGCCAAAGTATAAATATAAATTGCACGGAAACTAGTAGGTACAGTATGATCTTCCATTATTCATTCATTGAAACCACACAAAAGCGTGTTTATTTATTAATATATAATTAATGTAATTGTACCTAATTCTGAAAAGTCTAATCTATAAAACGTCATATCTAAAAAGTAACTCATCGTGATATACCTACCACAGAATTTGTGAACCCATCGCTTATTGAAAAACTATGTTTTTTTCGTAATTTACCCAAATAAATAAATACGTTAGCGAAAGTAGGACTTTAATATAGTGTAGTAGTACTTAAATTTTATGTCTTCGTCCTCAGTACAACATAAGATAATTTGAAAAGGATGTGACATTGGTACCTATGCTTAGTTTATGTAAGATCTGCGTCTAACGAATCTCATCCTGATGTCTCGTGCGTCCTTATGCGAATTTGTGCCAGCTTTTGTAAACAACCAAATTACGCAACGCAAGAAAGAAGTTTAATATTTTTAATAAAATACCTTAATGCTTTGCACATATTATTAAATAATCCTTATAGGACTAAAATCTACGTTCAAGTTTTCAGAGAATCTAATTTAAAGTTCTCACATAACATTTGACAATAGATAAATGCTTCAGAAAAATATGTAATTACCTATTATTATAAATATATAGTTACAATTTATATAAAATGTCAATTTTTGGTGTGGGAAATGCCATCATTAATGATTTTTGAACCCCAAAAGCTCATTTCAACGTAGCGTTCTGATAACACAAGCTGTAATCTTTTCCAACATCTTTAAAATACTAATGATAACATTACTATTGTCTTATCTTTTTTAAAGAAACAATTAGAAATTTATTTTCCAAAACATATTTTTTCTTATAAATAGCAGTTCATGCTTTTTCCATTTAACCTAATATTGTATCACATTTCGATAATGCACTAGAAAAATTCTCACACATTTAGGTATAAAATTAGGTATCTACAATTGCTTAATTCTAAATGGCTATAGAGATTCGGGGCTAAACGAAATCGTAGGAAAATATAATTCGCAATATGCGATCTACCCAGTAAACATTGTATGTATGTAAGTATATTTAGGTAATAGTAGTAATCTCAAACAATATTATTTGAGCATTACAGAAACTCAATTAGGTATCCGAACATGTCATCTCTAATTAACACAAAATTGATTAAAGTTGTATAAAAATATAAAGGAAAGAAACTAAAAGCAAATTAATGTTACTGTAAAACTTAGCCCTTAACAAAGAATTTAATTTTGAGCCTTAATCTATCTTAGTCTTGTCGGATGTCGTCTAATCCTCACCATTAATTATAGCTATAATACTGACATAGGAACCCGTTAGGAAACCAAGTATACCGAAAGAAACGAGGAACATGTTCTTCCAGAGGATCCAGTTGAAGCGGCCGAGCCCATTGGGTCGGTCCCAGAAAGTGACAGTTTCGATTACAGCCGGGAAGATCAAGCCAAGGAAGGACAGACAGACAGCACCAACTAACGAAATGAACGGACCTAATTTCGGAATGGCAACAGCGATGCAAACAGTCATGATGATAATTCCGATTCTTATGCTGTACTCGGCAAGATTTTTCTTTGCGCCGAACCAGTGGCGGACATTCTTCCAAATGATCTCCATCGGCACGTAGAACTGCAGACTGTACGTCAGGAACATAGCCACGGCAATCATCAGCTTAACACATTGGCCGAGCCTGAAACAGCAGAAATTAAATGCGTTGTAATCGTTGTATCAAATAAAATGATACTAGATGTGTTAATACGCTTTATATATATTTCACTAGCTTGTAAGTACAAAACCTTTAGATATTTTTATCTATAATAATCCGACTTTCTGATTTTGTATTTACGGAATAACCTAAAGGAACATTAATATAAAGTAGAATAGCGATCATGAATGACCATATGAACTATATGAACATAAATTAGACCTATAATTTCGTGACCATTATGATCTCTATGAGTTTGAAATCTATTTATGATATAATCTTGTATTTTCAATCGCCACTTATTGAAACATATTTCAATTTCAAGTCATAAATGTTGAATCAACTGCCATGAAGGGGCATGTGATCGTACAACTGTGACATACAATCGTATAATATTATATACTTACACTTCTTCCTCGGGCAAGTTCAGAGTAATGCTGCTCTTGGTTTCATCTCCGAACTTCAAGTATCCGAAAAATCCGACCAACGCGTAGAGTGAGACGACAAAAGACATTCCAGTGTTGAGTACGCCGGGGCAACCGATGAAATGAGTCGGGGTTTTCATGTTATTCTCCAGTGGCATCACAACACCAATGCCCTCCAGAGCAAAGATGGCAGTGCCGAAGAATGTAGGAAGATGCTGGAAGTCTACGAAGGCGTCGCGTGAGCTCAGGCTTGGGATGTCTTGGAATAGGTAGTAGAAAGTTATTCCCATTCCGGTACCGACCAAAAGGTTTGCGAGCATGGAGAAGGGCGCCAAGTACTTCAGATTTCTGATGAGGTTGATCAAAATCAGGAAAGGGAGTAAGGCCACCATGTAGAGTCGTAAGTCCATTTCTTTCGGAGCCCACTCGCTGTTTTTAGCGTAATAGTCGACGACCTGCTTCACGTTAGTGGCCACGAATACGATGTACACGCAGCAGCAGCCCAGCAAATCTATTACCAGGAACCAGTTGACAAGAGCCCTGTCAATTAACAAAACAATAGTTTAACAACTACATATTATTATTTTAATCTTATGATCATCTAATTTGAAAGTGAGCGCCCCTTATCTGTCAAATTTATATTGAATAGTATTTTACAAAAATGGTATGTATCGTTTTTGTTAATTAATTATTCAATACATTCATTTTATATCAAGTGTGTATTTGGGTAAGTTTGGCAATATTCGTTCATCTTCACACATTCACATAAACGCGAAAGTTTGTAAGTATGGATGTTTGTTACTCTTTCACGTAAAAACTACTAAGTTAATGGATTTTAATGAAACTTTTCAATAATGTAGCTTATACATCAGAATAAAACATAGGCATGCCTACAATTTTTTCATATTTTTTTATGGCAGAACAACGTTTGCGGGGTCAGCTAGTTAATATATATTTCTGCTTAAAAAAACTTACTTCGCCAATCTTGAAAATTTTTGCACTCGTGGAGGTCCACATAAGAAAGCTGCTTCGGCGGTCTCAGCAAATCCTAGGGAAGGTTTTTGTATCCTCCGGCAGAGCTCGTGGGCTGTCCTCACGAGGATGTGCACACAGTAAGTGCATATACCACCGATGAGGAATGTGGCCACAACTCCGAAGTAGAGGCCAGCGTTGAGAAATGCCATTGGCATGGCTAAGATACCGCTCCCGAGAGAACCTTTCAGCAAGTGAATTAAGGTGTCCATATCCCTGTGAAGTGTAATATTGATTACACATACATGTCTGATTTACAATATACAGAATATAAGTGGGGTCGGCAAAGCTTGTCAAAGGACGTCAAAAAAACTCTAGTTAATTTCTTTAAAAGCATTCTCAGTCTCGAATTACCATAGAAATCGGTACAGCTGTTTCAAAGATACAAGAGTTTCTTGAATACCGCTTGGAGCGACACTTATCGAATCTTGCTGCTTAGCATTTAAGTATAGAACTATAGAAGAATTATATAATATAGTTACATATTATATAATTATAAGTATATAATATTGTACCTATAAGCTACAAATTACATATTTTTTTTAGGTAGCATTAATTGACATTATTATTCTATCCGAAAGTAATTGATCATTGTCGCCCTTAGGACTCCAGTTATCGATCTAAAATAGGAAAATGATTCTAGGTGGGTCCTACAGAGCTGCATATGTTTTGTTGCATGAATGCCTTACAATAGTATCTGGGCATCAACTGTTATATAAAATGTAGTCCACTTACGATGTAGGATGTGCCAATTTCCGGTGCTCGAACGGATTATAGTCCTCATCGGCTTCAATGTCCCGTCCCGGGATCTCCATAAGCGGCAGGGTAGACCCCGCCTGTTGTTCCACGGGAATCTCATTTGGGTCAACTTTGTACCTGTGGAGCAGTTCCCGATCACTGTTATACAGACTGCCGGCGTGTAAAATCAACCTAAATAATCTTATGATTGATAGGTTAGATTAGAAGTGAGTGGGTATAAAAGTGTAGGTAGTTCAAATCATTCACTAAACTGAAAATAAGCACAAAAATGTATGGTAGCCCGTAGCGATGACAAATAAAGCGCCACATTTCAAGCTCGAATGTAATTTTCCCGGGGTGTAGTACGATGTGCTGTCGCGGACGCGAATGGATTTCTACTTGCTGGCTACTTACTATGTGGCAACTGTTAATTACTCGCGATTCTCTAACTTATTTACTCGACTATTAGTCATTTTACAGGTACATTATATGTGAGTGTTCATGTGTGAAGTGTGATACATTCATTATGGTCTCCAAAAAATAAAAAGGAATATATTTTTGCCAAGTGCGCTTCACTCTGTTAAGACTCGGCATTTACAATTAAATGGCCCAACCGTTAAATTCAATACAGCTTTACGTTACAACGATAAACATTAAACAACTTGTCTTATTGAATCTTTTATAACAATCCCAGATCCAGTTAAATGTTGTTCCATGTTTTAAAAAGCGTAATTATAATAGTGTTTTGGGTGTTATATCGAAACAAAAGACATAAAGCTAAATCAAATTTGTACAAAGTTTGATCAGTTCGAGAGCCAATCCCGAGCCTGAACAGAGATGGCGCTAGAGGCCGCGGCGGCCGCCGGCGCGGGCGCGCGGCGACTTCGCCGGGCACTCCCACATTCGATATTTCATACAATTACCATTACCAAAAAAATAGATTAAATAAAAATGAAACCATAAAATGGAATGATGTACCGGTGTATGAGTCCATTGCTAGATGATCGAGATCGTCGAACGACTTAAATCTCGTGGAAGCAGCACTCGTCTTCCCGGATCGTCTCCGAACGGCGGCGAGCTTAATATAGCTCGTAATAAGGAGCAAGTACTTAACAGTCAACATACAATATAAAATACCATTTTAACGATAGTACATTTAAAAATGTAATACGCTCAGACCCGTGGGCCGTCGCAGCGCAGCTTACTAGTCAATATTGAATTACTACCGATTTTATATGATAGTAAATATATAATAATTTTTCTTTTCAATGTCCTGTTGAACAAAAATGTCAATATTATTAGTTTTCCGGGCCATCTCAGAGATCTTTTTGAAATAATGTCAACATTTGCCAACATAAAATGGAGGTAAGCTGTAAAGCATGCTTTGTCGGTTGAAATCTCTAATGACCAATCAGTATTGTCTGACCGAATGTTCTATTCTATACATAGAATGCTATTCTATATTGTTTCTATACTCTTGCGTGCCGTATGAGCACGTTAACTTTATGTCTAATATCTGGTTTTTTATTGAATGTTAAACCATGATACGACTTATCTTTTGTTTAATAAGTAACCCCTAGGTTACTTATTGGTGGTTATCTTGGTTATCCTATTTCATTTCTCAATATTTATATTAATATTAATAATTGAATCGTACACAGTGAAGAGACAACAAAAGACCAAAATAACAATTCAACCACGAAAAGAAACGACACAACATTACAGTCAAATAATTGGTTAAATTGTTTTAGCGAAAAGTATATTTCGGTCGGACAGTACTAGGCAAAAACGATAATAATTTGTACTAACATGAAACCTTATTTAACAGAAAAAATTATTAACAACACAGGCATTCAAAGCTAAGTCGATGATCGTCGGGAAAACATTTTGAAATGCAAATAAAACGGAACTTTATCACTTACTTGACCATAACGATGTCGGATAAGTCATTTTTAACTCCTTTTTTCTTGGGATCATATTCGGCTATCATCGGCCGCATTTGAGGTTTCTGGAAAAACAAATTACATTTCCTTAGACATGTTCAATACTAAAGTTTAATAATAATATAAGTTATATGTAATGTAATTTAAATGTAAAAAAATATTTACTAAATAAATTCCATGTTTCATTGGTTCATCTACTTTGTAAATGTTAGCATGTGAGCATTAAAATTATACGTGACTTACAACGCACCAATTCGAATAATTTAAAAATGATTAGATACAATTTTTTTTTTTAAACGTAGCAAACGCTATTCAATCACGTTTCAGGCAGCTTTATTCGTCTGTAGTAAACAATTTCATAAACGTAATGCGTCAGGATTTTTAGTAGATGCCAGAAAAAATGTCCACGACAATGATAGGCGTACGTAGTTTTAGCAATGATGTTTACAATAGATATGTTACTACCACTTAAAGAGCGAAATTAAAAAAAACTAGTCTTCATCAGATCAAAATGTATGTTGTGAGAGACAAAAGGGAGAAAGAGATTGTAATTTATTTTTGTTACGAATGCGTTAAGGTTAGATTCATCATTAGACACGTTCGCACCACACATATTTCGGCACACAATATAATCGTTATTTAGCAAGGAAGTAACTATTGTACATAATCATTGAGTTATAGGCAACATGACGCTATAATGACGTCTCCTGGCGCTTTGTAGGGGCTCGATTCATTCGTGTTTTCGCCACGTGACCACACTGCTATTTCGGTATGCTAAAAATAGCCGACTCTGAACGAAACAGGCAACGTTCGTATATCTCCCACGGAACCCCCTTGCAGTTACTTACACCAAAGATCATGCTAATCATGAGCAGGATATCTTCAAAATTACGATTTTATTGGTAATTACTGTCATTACCTTTGCAAGGATTAGCACTGTTACATTTGCCTATAAAATTCTTGAGTATTCTTTGACTGACCGTTAAAAATATGCGGGGTTCCAAACTACCCCTTTTACCTGCCGTGTGACTCATGGCAAGTAAGTAATGTTTAGTGTGCATGCAATTTTATTCCCCCAATGCTATTCAGCTAACACTATGGAAATTTTAAACAATTTTGAACCTTAAATTTAAAAGGTTAAGTGCCTTTATTTGTATTTATACGCTGCTGCATAGTTGTCGGCCAAGAGCGATTGTCTGCAGAACTGGATTTAACTGGTTTCGAATAAGATTGGGAAGGAACCAGTCGCTCTCACACAAAATAAACCATTTCTTTTGTCGAAATTTTTACACGCAGACTTATTTATTTTATATTATGCTCAATAAGGTTAAGGAAGATCTAACTTTTAAAAAGTTATTATAAAAGTGGTGGGTGATGTAATATCCATCTGATACCGATATAGATACCTAGGCAAATTACGTTAATACTTCATGTTTTCGCTAGTAACTGTATAATATTAATAAATATATACCAACTGTAAATTATAAACGTAATAAGAACTAGTAGTAGGTAGTATTTGTTAAGTTAAGTACTATAATGTAATTCAGTACTTATAAAAACTATTCATGCTGCATTCAAACTGCATGCTGCAGGACCAGGTTTGGAGGCTTGAGGGCCTTGTATCAAGGAAGGCCTCTTATTATTTTCGAACACAAGAAACATTTTTTACGTCAATTCTTTCGACAATCTGTATTCAACAAATAAAATGATTGTAACAAAGATGTAATAATTAAAGTCAAATACAAATATCCTCGTTAACGAATGATACTGAGTAATATTTTTTTGTAGAAAGCCGTCGATGATTCCGCTATAATCTAGCTCCTTTAATGACTTTTAATAATATAATAGGGGCCTCTACCTTGGCGAGGCCCCTGGACAGAAGACTTTCTATTATCTCCAGTCCTGGGGGATCCAATATTCAGTTTAGTATTGACTTATATGTACCGATATTAATTACAGATGAATCGATAATAATGAATATATTTTAATGGTGTTGATGTAATGTCATTGAATATAATTTGTTGTTTATTCGTTTAAGAGATTTTAAAAGCAAGCAGGGTAATAAATTGTACTGATACGAGTTCAAAGCATTTGCAGCTTTTACAGGTCGTGATGCTCTATATAACACCAAACATGTGATGTATCATAGTAATCGTGACTGAACAAATATTTGTAACATTAATATTACTAAAGTCAATAGTAGAAGGCACGATATTCTGTAATGTGCGGTCAGTCTGGGTGGATACAATGGCGACAATATTGTACTCTCGTCACGAGGATCCAATAGGTAATACAATCAATGTGACGAATGTTTATGTACTGGCTGCTTACAAGGAATTGGTTAATTATTTGCGAGTAACCACGACACGCCTTCTAACGATGTAGACTGCAGTCACAGTACTTAAACTGAAGCCTGCACGTATCACGATTCGACTATTATAAAATTGTTTACAAGTTACTTTTTATTCATGTAGGAATATCCTTGCCTATCATATTCGTAGCCCCAAACCATGGATTTTTTAAAATATAGACGCAGTGAGAATTACCTAGCATTAAAAAAATGTTTCCGAATTTGATGGTTTAACAGTAATGTAATCGATAGCTTTAAATATAATTTTCTGTAGAAATCATCGAGTTCGAAGGTTATTATTGTATTCGGCTTTGGATAGGGAATATGAAAGAGCCCGCCGATATCACACAGCAAGTGAGCAGTCCATACCGTGTAAAGAGCAAGTGCAACGCAAGTGAAAATGAAAGTAACATGCGCAATGCAAAGGGGGCGTTTCAGCCGAGACCCTAGATCTTTCTGTCACTATTGCACCTTGATCGAAAAATGAAAACTAGAGTGGGATAACAGTCTTAAATTTAAAGTGAGATAGGACATTAAAATAAGAGCGAAAAGCAACATCCGAATCGAAGTGAGAAAGGAGATTTGCTTGTGTGCACCACACGTGAACTTTTCAAATTTATCCACAGGAGTTTATGGGTGCCTAGTGTATTTTCTGCTGAATTTGCAAAATTCTGCTTCTTCTTTTGAAAATGCATTCTCTTCTAGGGTCAAAATAAGGTCTAAATATGGCAAAAACACTATATAGACCAAGAACGAACATATTATGGACTCAAATTGGCGCAAAACTCAGAAATGTACACCAGGGGTGCACTACCAGGCAGGAGGTTAAAATTAGTAATTCAGTGCATCGTCTAGTAGAATGTACAAATACAATTTTTTTCATTTCCTTTATTTTTTTTACATTAATTAACGTTTTATCTAGAAAATCTGACTATACTAATTAGCACACAAAAATAAGTATGAAATTTCTAAGAATTATTTTATAAACATGTCAATCACAACTTCAGTTAGGACGGATGCAACATTGCAAAATCCATACTTATGCAATATGCTAATTGCATCGGGTGCATCGAGACTTTATAAACTACAGGAGGTTTCGTTTTACTGTGGCGGGAACGGTATATCTTATATATAAAATTCTCGTGTCACAATGTTTGTCTTCGTACTCCTC
>DWNR01004296.1:0-11007 GCA_018250455.1 Polygonus leo
TATCAAAATTATTAATTATTTTTCACTTTTTAGTTCATCTTGAAGTCGGTTCTATTTTTAGTTTAAAAGTTTTTATCTTGTCTAATATAGACCCTGCTTTATGCAGTACTACGATGGCTTACGCCCTATTTATTTTTTATTTTAAGCGGGTATCCATGCCTAAGAACGAACAAATTAGATCATAACGAATAAGATAGATAGGTATATTTTGAGCCACTACAAAACCTCCAGTCAAAAAGTTTGAACCACGCTTCCAATTATTTATTTTTATTATACAGAAAATACTTTGAACTTAAATCTTAATAAATTGTCAAGATGTTCAGCAAATTTGAAACTGTTTAAACAATTTTAAACAATTTTTGCACATCCATGTAATTTTGACTAAATTACATGGACTTAAGAGATAGGATACTTTTGTGCCCTCCTGACACTACTATCATTTCTAAGGCAAAACGACATCTTTCCTGAGCAATTTAAATGTAGAATTTATTAACTCAAGAATACCTAGTCTAAATCGTTAATTTTATTACGATTACAAATTAACAAAACCTGACGTCAGAAATTACTAGAAATAAAAAATGAGAGTAGGTAAACTGTAGGTACGTAAACAAAATGACGATCTCGCTGCCCGGTCAGCAGTACCATGACCCACAAACTTGGTGCCACTAAATAAACAACCTCTAAGAATATTTCATGAGAAATCTACCATAGTCAACTAAATGGACTTTAGAACTTGTAAATGGAGAATGAGAATTCTGTTAGATATATGGACTTTACACTTTGTAAATGTTTTTAATGTACATGTAACGTTGCAGTTTATGAGAAATTATTAAAAAGAAATATAGCATGGAAATATAATATTCGGTATACTTACAAACTATGCGAATATCTTAGTCCCCAGGGGTAGCAACGTATTTGTGAACAACTCACTCACGTTGAAGATTAAATGACCACATATATACCATCAGATGGCCTGCATGCGTTTGCTACCGATAAAAAAACGTATTTCAAAATGTACAATGACTTACAGTAATGTTTTGTATATTTAGTATTTATGCTTAGCCAGCAGGTGATAGGTGATGATTGAAACTGATTCGATTAAAATTTTATGTAAGATTAACTATACATTGCTAGAAGACAAGGATTACATTACATGCTACCAAGTTGACATCGTACCTAACTTCGAAGATCTCTTAAAAGTTTATATCTATTTAATTCCTTCACATCCTCAAATTTCTTATTATTATATTAATACCTGAAGCAAAAACTTTATGCCCCTTTTTATGTTTGTAACACTCATGTTTATGCGTAAAGTCTGTTGTCAACCTGACGAGAAATTATTATTTGTCACAAAATGTGAACGATAATCATCATCACATAGTTTGATTATTCAAAAAAAATATACAATAAACGGTAAAACATTTCAGTCTATATTTTTCGGATTTGTTATTATGATGGTTAAATATCGAGCACAAAGGGCACTAGTTTTATTTAATTCTTCTTATTGTATTATGTAAAGTTAGAATTACATATAATATTATTATATAATATCATACACTCGCAATAACAGTCCGCATCTCCTGGGGAATCAAACTGCCCTCGAGTGAAACAATTTAGAAACTCGTTTACGTTCCTACAAATTTATTTACGTTTCGCGTAATGGTGCCGTTACCTGCGACGCAATACAATAATAAAATAAACTAATACTCTCTCTAGTATTCTCTGAATAGAAACATAAATATAATATATTTTAGTCTCGTAGTTTTACAATCTCCTTTGCAGAGAGAGCACTTAGAAGCAAATATATGCCAGCAGAAACCATTTATATCCCGTTTCATGTACTTAAAGCGGGCCACCTGACGGTCACCGCCGCCCATTTCCAATTCGTAAATCGAATTTAAATTCACTTATAATTCTATCTATATTAACAAACTCTAGATTCGTTGATAACCCAAATAAACCATTGATTACCTCGAGTAAATATCCAACCATATAATAATCTCTCCAGACAATAAAGAAGGTTAAGAGATAAAAGGATAGTAGTTAAAGTAGCAGCAATCTTCACAGCTGAATTTTACGATTTCCATCACTTATCAGAATCATATGTAGGATATATTATAAGACTTTTTTAAAGTGTTGAGTTTATAAGCAAATGATTTTAACTGTAACGATTTTGCTACAAATATTTATTTCATTGTAAAACTTACATTCCGCAACAGCTTTGCAAACATTATTGTGTTTTGTTTTACGGTCATACTTATTCAAACCAGTCTGATTTTCATCTATAGTTCGGATTACCATCTGTGGTCTGCGGTACATTTGTCAACACTGATATAAAAATAAATCGCAAAATGTTTTGACGACTGAAAACGACTGAAAACATTTTACTCTATAAACCGACTTGATAGAGAGATACTGACTGAAAATATTTAGTAAAAATACTACTCGCCTATTACTTTCCTTTTTTTATATTTTCGCATAGTAATTTGTGGTTACTTCTAGATGCTTCCGTACATTAAATAGTAAAGTTCCGTAAATGTTCTAGTATATTTTGTATTTCGTAAAAGGTTTTTTTTTTGATACCACAGATGTATTATAGTATCGCACAAAAGTTAAGTTTTATTAAGCTAAAACTCGATTTATTAGTCAAGTGACTTGAATTCTCCACTCAACACTATTTTTTATTCGTAACAAGACAGGAACAAACAATAGAATTTTCTATCCACACATATTCCACTAACGCAACCCTGAAAACCGTCTGGTATTACATAATAATCCACCGAAAATATACCTACCATTTTAAAACTTCCAGCGCACTTTACTTTACTTTCACTGCCTCGGAAGCGAAATTATTACCTTAGCTGTTCCTAATTTGTGACCTAAAAACGATTCGTCGTGGCGACCAGCTTGCATAATGCAACTGGAGCATGCGATCTGCTGACCGGTGAATTATTTAGAAAAAACGTGTAATTACCACAATTGTTTGTTAAAATGTATTCTCAGATTGATTTCTACCTCACGTAACTGTACCAACAACTGGCTGAAAACAATTTACTCTATAAATCGACTTTACAAAATACTTTCTGAGAAAAATCTAATAAAAAAACTAATGCAGTATAAGTAACATTTTTAAATACTCGTGAACTCAGATGTTTCCAACATTTTGTTTTTATTTATGTCTAAATAGTAAAGTTCAGCAACAATGCGAACATGTTAAAAACTCGATTTATTAGTCAAGTGACAAATTGAATACTGCATCCACTACTATCATTCTCATTTATATTAAGACAGCAATAAAAAACAGAATTTTCTATCCACACATATTCTACTAGAGCAACCAGAAACCCTGGTATTACATAATAATTCAACGAAAATATACCTACTATTTTATAACTTCCGGCGCACTTGACTTTCTTTTACTGCCTCGGAAGCGAAATTATTACCTTAGCTGTTCCTAATTTGTGACCTAAAAACGATTCATCGTAGAAACCAGCTTGCATAATGCAATTGGAGCATGCAATCTGCTGGCCGGTGAATTTATTTAGAAAAAAAAACGTGTGAATACCACAAATGTGTATCAAAATGAATTCTAAAATTGATGTCTACTTCACTTAACTATAACAACAACTTCTCCGGTGTGTAATATTCTTTTTAAACTGTCTAATTTTAATCTATACTTCGGATTACCATCTGTGCGGTAAATTTGTCAACACTGTATTAAAGGTAAATCGAAAAAAAAATCAGTTATCCATCACTGGCTGAAAACAATTTACTCTATAAATCGACTGTGTAAAAAACTGACTGAAAAAAATACTATTGCAGTATTACTAACTTTTTGAATACTAGTAAACTTTTTTGTAACTGCTAGTAGATATTTGTTACTAGTATATATATGTATTTATTTGTTAATGTCTGAATAGAAAACTATATATAGCTTCACACATCCGGATGTAAGGTTCTAGCAAAAACTCGATTTATTAGCCATGACTAATTGCCATCAATAGCCATCAATACTTCACCCAACACTATTTTCCCTTACCTTCAATAAAAATACATTAATATAAAACAGAATTTTCTATCCACACATATTTATTATTACATTATAATCCAACGAAAATAAACCTACTATTTTAAAACTTCCGGTGCATTTGACTTTCTTTCACTGCCTCGGAAGCGAAATTATTACCTTAGCTGTTCCTAATTTGTGACCTAAAAACGATTCGTTGTGGTCGACCAGCTTGCATATTGCAATTGGAGCATGCGATCTGCTGACCAGTGAATTATTTACAAACGTGTGAATACCACAATTGTGTATTAAAATAAGTACTAAAATTTCTATCTACCTCACATATCTTTGTACGTATTTCTCTTGTGTCTAAAATACTCCAGAAGGAGGTAAATGTGTTTAGTGTATGAAAGTACAGCATATGTGTGGAAGTATAATTTGTGTTTGCAAGTAGGATATTTCTTTGGGAAGACATATCACCTAATTTACAATATACGCGTGCAAAGTACTTTATGCTGTCAATATTTAAAGCTGATACAGTTTTATATTTCGCTCCATTAACATTTCAGTACTCACGTCATATGTAAAATCGAATCTAATTTTGCTTTAAACTTGAATTGTACTGTGATAAACCACTAATTAGGACTTGTATTATACATATTCGGAGTTCATTATAAATGATCAATTACCTTAAATTGTTCGGTAAATGGCTAACTAACATATTCCCGCGGCTTCTCACGTGGCTTCGCACAATTTTATTCATTTTCTTTTCTTTTCTTTTTGAAAAAAAAAAGATTTGTAATATTTTACAATCTTTTGGGATCAGTATTTTTTAATAAAAGATGCTCTATACCCATCTGCATCACCGACAATGTGCGGAATGAGTAATTTGTCTGATAATTTATAATACTTAATCGGTAGATATGGCAGTAATTAGTGATGAAGATATTATTTATTGCACGATTTTTCGTCCCAGCTCTTTTCGCTCTATGGAGCGAAATGTTATGACATTGAGAACATTGCGTATTGGTTAAAAAATGAATATTTAATTAACCTTATAAGTGTTCCGAATAATCAAACTGTAAATCTAAAACTTATTTCATTTAAACTTCACGAACGGTTTAATTTAAATAGAATTCCCACGGCGTCTCTAAAATCTGTTACTTTAAGCAAATATCATATTCCATTAAGCATGCGCCTTATGTAAATACGAGCTTTGTAATGAATGACTTGTACATTTTATTATATAAAACTTGTTAGGTTCCAGACTTAGTGCTTAGTAAAACTGCAAGTGCGAATAAATAGTAGCCGATTTACGAAGCGACAAGCACCGTTTTCCAATGAAATATCAAACTGAAGTCGCCGAGTCGCTAAGTCGTGTGAACAGCGACGACGATAGCTTAAAGACAAAGTAGCAATAATAGAAACGGAATGAAATAGGAACAAACCTAACCGCACTTTTAGAAAAATAGTTAATATAACACTACTTTATATTCTGGTGTCACTGTTGTAAGTAATATATGTATTTACATACGTTTTTAATATAAGTTGTACCTTAGCTTTGATAAATACATAACATTTCATATATCCGATCTCGTGGCGTGTGAATCGAAATAGGGTTCTTATAACCAAGTCTGGGGTTGCAGTTGCAATTAAATCCAATACATTTTTTTGTAATATTCGATTATCCACGGTTTTTATCATTACTTTAATATGTTTTACTTTTAAATTATTCATATAACATTAATAGTATTGAACGTAGGCAAATACCTACATTATTACTAATTATAAATGTGCTATTAATATATTTTTAGTTTTATACTAAGCATTAAGTTCTACCAACAAGTACTAAACTCGCGTAAAGTGGGCATAACATGTGAAAAAGGTTGTCTGACACGAGCTCTAACTAAAAGCTGCTAGCAGAGATGAAAATTTAGAACATTAATTACCCAGCACTCCGTACGCGCTAATCAAATTACCGCATTCAGGTACCAGATAGTCCATTTCGTATGTTTATACAGGAAAAGTTTATGAACGGAGAAAACCACGGAGAGCTGCGCCGACATGGGAGGCCCAAACCTCGTACCCATTAAGAGAAAATATATGGGAATATCTAAATGAAAGCAGCCAGTTTGATGATACTAAGAAGATATTTGCAAAAAAGTTCAAACAGAAGATTAAACGAAAAAAATGTAACAAGCGAAAACTAGTAACGTTACTACTATTTATTTTTGTCGGATTAGGTGTAATTGGTTAGTATTTTACAATATACCTAAATGTAACACTTAGGTACCTACACAGCATTATAGCTACATAAGTCATTTCATGCAATATTATTCCCGTGTCACAGGATTTTTCTCCCACTGCTAGGCATGGGTCTACTTACACAATGAGAAGGACTTTAGGCCATGGTCCAATACCGTTAGTCGATTGTGGATTGGTAGACTTCCCACATCCATAACACTTTTTCAATAAGTTTTCCTTCATATTTTCGGTGTGCAAGTGATAATTCAATTTTAACACGCACCCGGTAAACGAAACTCGGAATTCCGGTGTGAGAATATCTTGAAACCCTATTTAGAAATATTGTGTTATAGATTACACATAACATAAAAAATATTTTGTTTCAGTGCCTTTTTGGTTTCCAGACAAAATCCCGAAATCTGAATTAATAAAAAGTATCCTTTCGGATATAAAACTGTTGGGTTACGGTAAGTGCATGATGTTTTTGATAAATTGTACAAAAATAATACTTGATAAAAATGAATAACAATTTTTCTTGCTATACACTAACACTGAGGAAAGCGTTCAAAGAAAAACAAACTTATAGAAAGTTTTCCTCTTCTTACCTCACAAAGAACAACCTACAAACGTCTTTTTTTTCTTCCATAAATATTAAACACTCTGTTTCCTGTTATGAAAAATAATAATGTTTCAGTTTTCTAAGAATGTCGTTAAATTATATTTTTGAACAGAAAATGATCTTGATTACTTTTATGAAAGGAAATTGTGCCCGCGAATGTATTTGATTTGGCTTTTGTTCAGTTCCGCTTGTAGTTTGTAACCAGCACGACTGAATCTTACCTGAGACCGAGCATAGATGCAGTGCTACCACTGAAGACTAAGATGTTCATCTCGTGTGTAAGAATGACCGGTAACCACCTCTCTCCAAAACTGAAACAACTTATGGACGATTATGAGGGTGACAGTAGTACCTCCCCTGTTGCTCATACACGAGCTCTACCACTTTATATACGTACAATAATATACCTGTAACCTTTTAGCCTATCTGAAATTCTAGTAGTTTTTAACAGGTTAATGGACGAAATAAGTTATGCCAGCAAATATAGCTACCGACTTATACGGTCATATAATACAATATACTTATTGTGTAGGTATACCAAGTAAAGACTACAGGAGAAAAAAATACCAACTTATGTATTATTTTAACAGAACATCCCACAGATTTCATCAACATATTACTATCTAACGCATGTTCGACCTAGTTCTATTACAGGCCGCCATTATGCCATTAAAAACTTCCTGGCAACTACGAATCGTCTGTAAACGAAACTAAATAATTCCCAGTTTAATGGTTATCGTCTTATCCCGTAATTGTTCATGGGTAGAACCCAATCCAATCACTGTTTCGAACTTTTTTCATTCGTTCCCAGCAACTATGGGAATTAATCAGGGCCATCGTCTACTCTATATTATTCCCACAGGACATTTTTCCGTTAGTAAACGAGGACTTTTATACTCAATTGAGTACATGACTACGGCTTTCAGAAATCCCAACTGTATTATCAGAATCTGTATATATTTCTTGTAAATAGGTTTTGGTAACTAACGTGAAAATATAATGATTTGCGTAATGGTACTTAATCGTAATTATTAGCTTTTAGCAATGTAGGTCTTATTACATAGATGAAGTAGTTATTGGCTAAATTAAACTGTGAAATTTTCGTATTATCTCGGGGATAATTCGAATTTAAATATGTATATGTAAAATACTATGAATACCTACTATTCTATGACTGTAGACGTATAGCCCAAGAGCTCATGACACTTTTAGAGAAGGTTTTATATCCTCGTTGTGATATATATTTATATTTAGGTATATATCATCGTTCAACGGAAGTCGCTCGCAATGGGTTCCGAATTTTTAGGGTTCCGTGCCATGAGGGTGCCAACGGCATTACTAAGCCTTCGCTATCTGACCCTCCGTCTGTCACAGGAATTTATGTTGTGAACCGCAATAGGTAGACTCTTTAAATTTCCACAGATAATATATTCCCATGTCAAATTTTAAAAATCAAAAACGTACTCTTCGTGTGCTGGTCTGAATCGCATTCGACCCATTATTTAGTTAAATACACAGAAGCCGAAATTACGTGCCATACGGCGTATTACAACCTTCCAACAAACCTTCGGTCACCTTCGGCAATCTTCTGTTGTTGAAGTGTCAGTGCAGCAGTTTCATCAGATGTGCTATGACACATTCTTTTTACTTTTAGTTGATTTCCCTTCTACATCTGTAAGCGAAGAATGTTGTCATAGATTGAGACACCTGACGTTATTGCTATCACGAATTGAACAAGAATTGAGGTATGTAACTAATATTTTTTGACCACCAAAAGTAAGTATATAGATTTGACCTTAAAGAGGATGGTGTAACTTTACTTAAATCGATACATAATTTATAACAATGAAATTATAATTTTTCAACGAAGATTTTCAAGTAAATTTTAAAATCTATTACATCAAAAATACATCCTTATATAACCTACTTATTTAATCAGTGATTTAATTACTTGCTTGTTTTTCTCACAAAAGGCAATTTATTATAAGTAATAGACATTCCGAGAAATAATAAATCTAGACTAGAAAGATAGTAAGAAATTCATGTATTACAGGAAAACAATTAAGTTAAGAAGAAAGTTTCTGATTAGTTCACCAAATATTAAAAGTAAGTAAGTTAATAATGTAGTATTAACATCAAACCACTTATTTGAATAGTATCTAATTACTCACGTCCCTATTCCAAATAATTTACTTTATTAAAAATTTAATATAAAAAATATTGCTTAGAAATACATAACATAAATAACATAAAACGAAATTGTAACATATTGTTCCATTCAATAGGTAATTTAGGGCCGCTTTACTCGTACTTATATGTAATGCCTATGTTAAAATTTCGACATGCTTGACTAAAACATACAATTTAAATACTAATTCAACTTATTAGACGGTTGATTTTAATGTGTAGATAGTAGTAGATAGCATTAAACCCTTTACTCAGTTTTGTTTCCGTATACCTACTACAATTATGCGTGAGCTGATTTTAAATTATTAGGTAGGTAATATTTAAGTCAATCATAAGTGGCTAAAAGGTTTGACTTATTTTTAATTTTAATATTTTAAATACAACAGGAACAGAGTTCCAGGTCTATTTCTCGGCCCGTTTGAAATCTTAATGATGGGTTTAGATTTGTGTTGTGGGCTCATCATAAAATTTGAAAGTCATATTTCAAATTTTAAATAACTCGTATTTACCTATATAACTCAGGATTTTTCAGCCATCGCCTAAAGTATTTTTAATGTACTAAATTTCATAAAAAATACTTTTCATCCTTTAAACAGATGTGAAGTAAATTGATAGGTCGTCTTGAGTTCGGGTTTTACTTAATATAATATGGTATGACGTGTTTTGTTTCTTCTCACAGAATCAAAAAATAGTCCTATTCCTGTCAGAGATTTAATACACGGTGCAAAAGCTATTAAGGGTAGCAGCACAAAGGAGTGGGGCGCCCAAGTTGCTCTATGGGGCGTAGTGCCACTATGGCGTCGAGCTCCACCTCCGGACACCGTACTCGCCTCGAGGCAACCCAAGCCTTCAGATTGCTGGCCTTTTAGGTAAGATTGTATAGACGACGTCAAAAGGAAGAGGCTAGCCTTCCTCGTTTTCACGAAAAATACAGGGTTAATATTTTACCAAGATTTTTGTAAGGGTAAAAATCCTTAGAAAAATCTTGTTGTTTCTATGTTTTGTACAATAATCTTTAATAACTAAGTCATTTGACTTCTACTTCTACTTCTACTTCAATTATCATATAAGGTTTATAATAGTTTTTTTTTTTTCTACACATCTTCGACACAAGAAATCCTAGATGAATAAATCCTTGAATTGAAGATATTGTTATTAACATATTTATAAAAGCAAACAGATTATCCACGCCCAGCATTAGGCAACAAAGCCCAAAATATGAATGACTTTTAAAAGTACCAATAAGTAAAATCCCGATAAATCCAATCCAATCCATCGCTTCTAATAAAATTAAATAGTAATTTCTAACTTATTTCGATATCATTAAAAGAACTATGATGGATGTAAAAAATATTTATGAATACGCACAATTATCAATTACCTACGTAGGTACCTACTTCGAAAACCCCTTGGGGGTAAAATTTCTTAGTGCTCACTTAGATCATGAAAGGAACCCCTGTACCAAATTTCAAGTTTAGCTAAGTACAGTAGTTTCGGCTGTGCGATATGTCAGTCAGTTAATTAGTTTTGCCTTTTATTTACATTTTGAGGCGTAATTATATAACAATATTTTTCTTTATATTAAATGCAAACGAAACAAACGTGTCGTTAAATTTACAGTGGATCTTACGGAGAAGTCATTATAGAGCTTCCACGAAAAATGCCTGTTAGCAGCCTCAGTCTCGAACACGTTCGACCAGACACAGCGAGCAGTGCACCAAAGGACTTCGCAGTTTATGTTCGTTTTCATAACATTTTATATTATTACTGGCTGATATGGCAGGACATGCCATTAACAATAACTTTCAATTCAATTCAAATTCAAAACTTTTAATTCATCATAAGGTACATGAAATACACTAGGTGAACGTCAATACAAAATTGCTTGGTATTTTTTTTCATATCCATACATATCATACAATACAATTACAATTTGTAATACAATAAAATT
>DWNR01004297.1:0-11006 GCA_018250455.1 Polygonus leo
GAGAGGCGTGGTTGCCGGCTATACTTAAACGCGAGGCGAACATCTTAGTCCTCAGGGTTAGCAACGCATCTGTGATCCAACTTAGGTATGACTCAATCGTACATGAGGATGTCCATGTCCATGGGCGGCAGTGTTCACTTACCATCAGGTGGACTGCATGCTCGTTTGCTACCTTTACACAATAAAAAAAAATATATATCCTATATTATGTGATTACTACCGCCTACAGACTGTATCTATCTGTAATTAATACGATATTGAAATTGCATCTGATGTCAAATCCATAGTTACTACTAAAAACTAATATGTTACTTTCATTTAAGTATGATAGTAATAGTAACATGTACCTGTAAAGCTATAATTAGCATGTCATTAAATGTCAAAGTGCAGTTGTTCCAGAACGAATTGTCGCATAAACATTGTAACGCTCGTGTGAGCTGTCGACAGAATTATAGCCCAGTTCAAAGATTATGGGATGGCATGAGCGGTTAAATTGTGATAGCTTAGTAGTGATAGTGGCCTTTAAAACTTGAGGTCAAAGATTCGAGACATTTTGGAGTTATACCCTGTAATTAGACTAGCAGCTAAATATTTGCAGCTATGGAAAACATATATGCAATTTACAAAATATAATTTAAAATTTACAAAATTGAGTCATCAACACTCTTCAAGTTAGGTCATAAACATTAAGGACTGAGGACTAATAAAAAAAGTACAATAACCTTTACACAGCTTTACAAACGGTAAGAATACAAAGATAAAGCTAACAAAGATAGGTGGTAAAACTAGAAAAATAGATAAAAATTAATAAATGGCAAAAGAAAATACTTTTCACGAAAGTGTGTGTAAAGATAAATCTCATTCTATACGACACACGCGGTTATACGTAACGGTTTAAACTCGTACAGTATCGGGCAAACTCGACGAAAGGTAACCGAACCAAATTGCGAGCAGAACTAGTTTTGAAAAATGACGTGAATATCAAAATTCACGAACGCTCGGTCTGGCCTGTTCCACTTGCACCCGCTAATTGCTCGCGGACATAAAATTTAAAAGTTCAACAGTTCGAAAAGTTTTAACATTGATTATGTATTCCTTCAATTGACACAATAAAATAAAAACAGCTGTGACTATTCCGACATGACTCACAGAATGGAACCCTTTACGAATAATCGGAAATCTAATTTTTGGTCTGTGTGTACATCTATATTCGTATTGTTTGTGACCATATCACCCACGACTTAGGAAATTCTAATTCTATAGAGCTATAAGTGTAAATTGCTTCGTAATTCGTATTCGTTTTAATTACCTCCTCTTTTAATGACTTCCAAATTGACAAAAGTGTAATAGACAATTTTGAATATTTGATTTGACAAGTTTAATATTCAAGCCTGCTTTTCAAATCTCAGAACAAGTCTTGCGCAATTTTAAACTTAAAGTATTCAAATATTTTCGATCTATAATATAAGTCATGTTACGAAATAGTCCTCTTTAGAGCATGATACCGGGAAATCCCACCTACAACCTCATTTGAAAACTAAAATAGCAACTTGTTTCTCACTTAAGTCATCAAAGATGTCATTCATTCATGAGCCAATCATCGGTTACTGGATGTATGATTTGACGTAATAAAGCTTTTATAAGGAAGCCATACACATAACAGGTGTAAATTGCTATATTAAGACGATGTTGCTATCAATCTACCTGTCTTCGATGCGCCGGCGCATTATATACAGGGTGTAATGTGTTAACACTTCTCGTTATTCTGTGTATTTCTCGTTATAAAAATATGATAAAGGAGTCCAACAGATTCAAAGCATTAAGAGAATAAAATTATATCAATAATAGTTATCCATACATCCAGAAATTGCTTCTAATATATGGAAAATGATTACTTAAAAATCATTGTAATCTTCATGTTTTGAAAAATATTTTGTAATTTAAAAACGTGTGGGAACAGTGAACCCGGACAACTGCAGTACTCTAAAGATATCAATTGTAGAGTTATTATATAATATTGTAAATAAAGACACTTTGTTTATTAGGCTAGTAACGACTGCATAATCATAATTGTCTCAATAATTAATTCACTGTTCACTTTTAAACTTCTCCACACAACCTGTATAAACTGCGCCCGTAGATGTATGCGTCGTTAACTTTGCAAAATTTATTGTTTGAGTCACCGCTTTTGATGCTTAATTATATCTTTTTTACCCGACAAACTAGTCTATCTACTCTGCAATTATGTCATCGTTTAGAACTTGCACGTTTTGATTGTGAATAATACATGCTGATTCTGTTTAAGAATGCATAGGGTGCCAATAAAACGATTTAGCTTGGAATGTGACTTCCTTTTTTTGCTATGTCTATGGCTTCACACGTTATCTGGTTTTTATTCATTGTATGTTGAAATATTACTGAGCTTCTGTCCTTGTTATATGGTGATGATAATAATTATAATAAATTGTTATGTGTTTTTTGTATTATATCTTGTTCATTAACAGAAAAAATGACGGGAATGACTCCAGTAGACTCAATTAGATATAAGTGGTTTATTTAATTTAATTTTACGATAAGTTATAAAGTTTCTACGGACCACTCGGTCGAAGTTTCTGTTTTATTTTAACCTACTTAAAAGGATGGTAGTTCTCATGTCGACTGTCTTTTCTTTATATGTGTGTTTGTCTTGATGTTGTAAACTCTATTACGTTTACAGAGTAAAATCTAGTTGAAAATAAAGAAAGAAAACAAAATATAAAAAAAATGTAACAAATAGAGGTTGAACAAATTTTTTAAGCGGATTTTGTCTTTAATAAGAGGTATGATTGTATGAGTATCATAAAAATACTAGAAATCACACCAGACACTCAAACCCATACCGTGACGCAAAGAATCAAGCAATTATTTCTTTGAATTATTTCAAAAGATTACCCGAAAATGAAAAAAGCACGCTGTAAATTCATGACATCGTTTACAAATGTTAAATATTATGTTTGTATAACTTTGTTGAATTGTTTAACATTGACATTGGTAGTAATTACTATCAATTTATTATCGTTCAACAAGTTCCCAATTGACATTGAGACTGCTCATTCAAAATTTACCAAAAATATGAAATAACAAACAGGTTTTTAGATATATACACATTGTTGATCCAACACTAGCATTTGATATACTGAGAAAATTATAAGCAGAAATTTAAAATTATGTTGATAAAGAAATTTAAAAATATGATGCTGTCATTAAAAAAACCCAAGTGTACAGTTCAGAAATTGTTGTTAACGAGGTCCCGCTTGACTCCGAGCAGCGTAATGGTACCGCTAACCAGATTCACTGATGTTTTTTGTTCATGACTCAAGTCATTCAAACGAAGGATACAAAATCAAAAAAGAAGCTTGAAAGTAAAAAACAATGTTAAGAAACAGTATGCTTATGTAGAAAGTAGCTATAAATACAGGAAAAACAGTGTTTTACGCAGAATGAAATCAATGAAGCAAAATAACTTTAACTTAGTAGATTAATACCATTTTCCTCAGTCTATAAATAAATGTAAAGCCAACTAACTGACTCTTCCAAATCGATATCACATCATCAGTTTTCGAAATATTTTTCTCAGTTATCGAAATGTTTTCTGTCTGCAGTAGCCGCTTGGTTATCAGATGGAATTCTTTCTCGCTTGACTTCTCATGTAAGACGTGTAACAAATGCATGCGCTTACTGAAATATTTAGCCACTGTACAAAAATCCTAAGGACTTTGTTCACGATCCATGATTCCGATAATTTCATGCGTGATTGCAAATATACTAACAATGGGAATGGGTGGTGCGTACAGACCTTTAGATGGGGTAGCCGATCGCTTCGGACTTATTGTTTTTAAATCTTTTCTTTCACCACCATATTCAAAGTATCCGAACATATCTCAAATCTCAAATATCGGCCGCGAAGTATCTGTAAGCGCCATCATTGAATTTATGTAGTGAGTAGCTCCAATAAATCCGTCATCGTCACAGATGGGACCGACGATTGCTATTTATGGTGTTAATCTCCAATCTGTGTAGGACGAACAGACCAAAGACATTTATGGGCTCCTGGTATTTTGTTTTCTTACAACCTTACTGAAGCGTTTGATAGAGAGCGGCGAACGACGCAGGATAATTTTTACTTTTAATCTGATATCAAGACAAGATTTATCAAGGTCAAAATTTGTCGTTTAAATAATTCGCAATGCCGTATTTGGAAAAATAGATGTTCAAACAAAAAACGTATGCTATGTTTGATACCATTTCCAGGTTAAATGACTACAAGTCGTTTTATGGGAAAGTAATAAACTAAGATAACTTAAGCAAAAAAATTATGGATAATCTTCAATAGAAAATTTCTTTTCCTACAATCTCGCTACTAGTTCATAGTAATACAAGTCCATGTCCTAACATTCTAGAGCTATACTCTGTTTCCGATGTTCCCTGACAGTTTGGCGTAGGTTTTGCTGATCTTGTTTCATGGACGACCATAAAGAATTATAAGCAGTCAATTCTGAACTGTATTGTTATGTTAAAGTGAAATAGGAAAACAGTGGACAATTTCAATGTTGATTCATTTACATATGTATTGCTTGAACAAGTATTTTCAGTTGTATTATTGTGAAAACGACAATGTCATACTCTTAGTTTTTGTAGGTAAATGTGACGATAAAAAATGCCAAATTCCGTAAGTAATTTTTCCTCTTTAAAGTTATTTATTTCGTTTTAGGTTATGTTACAACAATTTCGCGATTCATATAATAAATATAAATGATACGCATCCACCTAATTTAAAATCAACCTCAGGTATATTTGATTGCTTAAGGTTGATTCCAGATATGTTGCTGCTTTTGCTGATTAATTTAAGAGCGTCTCGAAAAGTAAATCTGCCTTTATACTCTTCGTAATCTGCCATTTGTCACATTTATCACGCTCCTAAATTTGGGTATACGGCAATTAGAATGTATCTGTAGATAAAGGTACCTATATCAGTTACTAATCATAATTTAGTGTCCATAAGAATGTTTCCTGATCTATAATACAAAATTATCAACTGCCACAAAAACCTGCAATTTCCAGTAATTATTCGATTCCCAGATGGCGTTCCTCGGTCTGACACGTCATAACCTTCGTCCAGGTCAATACCTCCACATGTGGTGGGAACTTGACAAAATGCTTTGCCAAATTCTCTAGCGCTATTTATTGTTACAAGTCCGCTTGTTTTTCTAGCCAATATTTACGTCTACGCGAGTTCAGTGGAAGTTATGCGTACGATAACGTATGGGCGTTTGAAAGCTTGAATGTGAAATACGTTTCGCTTTTTTGTTTGCATGTGGGCAGTGTTATTTTTGCTGAATAATTGGGCAAGCGTCGTTCGTGTGATGTTGAGTGGAGATTGGACCACTGAGGTAATAAATAGTCCAGTAGAGAGAGAATTTTTGGTTCTGTCAATCAACTGATCAGCAAAGAGGACAATGGCATAATCACGTTCTGTGAGAAGATCCAAAGCTCAGAAGTATCGGTAATAAGTTGATAATAATAGTTGAATATAATTATAGAAAAGATGGTAGACACTGAATGCATTATAATAGCCGTAGATTCTTTAACGAAAGAATTTGGATAAGTTCGTAAAATTTTAAAATATTGTAGAAATTGTATACAGTTCTTGCTGGTTACCCGGCCCCAGAAATATATAGGATATATCTATATATCTTAGAACTTAAGAGGCCTTAGGACTAAATAAAATTTTATCCTGAGTTTTACATTTGCAGCAGTGGCCAATTACAGGAAGACAGCAAATTCCATTACTTTTACATCCACATTTACATATACGTGAAATGTCTATCACTCAAAAGAGGAAATATTTAAAGATGTAAAGATAATGCCATTTAGTCACTAAGCGCTCACCGATTGTGTAAAAGCCGCCAACAAATCGACTTCGTTGTATAATTGTTATAATCAGAGCACCTACAAGGCAGCATTCGAGCTCCACAAAGTTATATTTGCAGTTACTTCCCCAAAAAATACCAATCCATAAGATATTATTCCAGGAAAAAAAGACCAAATTGACGTTGAAGAGTTTTTAAGAAATGCAAATATAAGTTGGTTTGCTTGGACATAACGGGTGCAATCTGTGAAATTGCTACCGGGAAGTCGGAAAGTAACGATTTTAAATAAATCCACGTTTCGAGGGTCTCGTCATTTCTTTCTGTTGTTGTGTAAGTGATTTTGTGGTAATCTTAGGAGAATGAAAGATGTTGTATGAAAATCTAAAGAAAGGATTTCTAAAACTAAAATGCAAAATTTATTTTTTCGTATGAATTTTGTTTATTTGGAATTAGTAGATTAAGAATTTTGTTTATTTAGAATTAGATAACCCTCATAATATTCTAATTATAACAAATATATGACTAAAGTGGTAAAAAGTAATACAACGAAAGAAGTAATAAAATTCGATGTAAAAATTCGATGATTAGGGTAGGATATAATTAAAATATATGTGTGAGTTGCAAACTACGTACAGATTGAATTATCTAAAAAAATGAAATAGAAAACTTTTAACTCTGTTAATAATGAAATCTCTAATTATAATTGAAGTCCCAAATAGCATTCTAAGCACAAAATTATAAAATTACATTTACGTGGTGATACGAATGGTTCTAATGACTTAAAATAAAAACACTCTAATCAACTGGCGGAAAATTTGGGACATTATTTACAACCATTACGAGCCCCCCTGGTTCCTACACAAATATTCGCAAACTGATACAATTTCTCGGAATTGTTTATAACAGATATAAACCCATTCAGAAACGCAATCAAACCCAGTATGGTTACTGTGCTACCATGTAATCAAATTCGTGGGTTTATATCGCCTTAATTTGGCAGTGAGAAATAAAGATGTGTCTTTATTATGGTAGGGTTTGCAGATGTCGGTCTCTTACACCCTTATGTTGTCTTTAATTACGTTACGGAGAACAGGGATGACACGAGTCTAAGGTTCGATTTTTCGAAAAGTCGTACTATTTATAAATTTAATATTATTTTGCTTTATCGATGGAAATAACGAGGAAATATTGAAAACGAATTATTAAAAAAAATGAATATTTTTTAATCCACTAATTAGCTCTTGGTCATCGCGATGGACTATAGCCCAATACTAAGTTGTGCTCAACGGTAGAATAGCAATGGATTGAAGATGAACAAGACATTGAATGAAATACATACGGAATTTAAATAAATATGGCACTTATACCATGTAAACAAAGAAATTCTTATTCGTTGTTGTATGAACAATCTTGATAATATGCACAGAATCTTAAAATCAGATTTCAAGATACGTTCCCATTTCTTACTTTAATTATTAAATTAATTTTTAATTTGAATAATAACCCCATCCAAATGTTGAGGACCACTGAATAAGTAGTTATTATGATTTTACGATCACAATCGGGAGAAGACCACCTCACTGACCGCTTGCGGCGGTCGAAATGATATTATCATCCTTGACGGCTCATCACATGAACTTTATGTCGAAAGCAATAAGGATTAAATTTGATTACCTCTTGGGTCATCGTCAAATAAAAGCTACAATAGAGCCATTATACTATGACAGTAGAGGCATTATGCTCGAATATGTAATTATGGGTAACACGTGCTTATTATCGGCCTATTTAGGTGTCAAATGCGTTTTGGACGTACAAATTTACCGTTGTTGATTTATGTGACTGTATAACCGAACTTTGAAGAAGAGGACGAATTATCTATACACAAAATTTTAAGCAATAAAGACGTAATATTTATTTACGATACATATTGTTTATTCTTTTCTTAAGTTTAGAAACAGGAAAGTATACTTGTTGTTAAAAGCACAACCGTATACATTGCATAACTGTATTGTATATAAAATTTCAAATAAAGATATCTATATTTACACTGACGCAGAAAATATATTAACACAAACCGTACATATGTTACATCAAATGGGTATTAAGGACTTTACTTCAATATGTTGCAATAAGAAGTTTTTTAGCAACTCTTCATGTATTGTTTAGCGTCAAAATTATGACTTTCCACGTGAACGTAGAGTGTTTAATTTTAAAATTATCGATGAAGAGACGGGAATAAAAGGAAATAATATGGGAAGGGTAGTCTTCAATTTTAAAATGATCTATAAAGAGATGGGAATAAAAGCAAATAATATAGGAAGGATTCTAAGAAACATGGCTGATTTAATAGTAGGTTAATAGATTAAAACACGATTAAATCCAGAGCACCCATTAAGCACGATAGATAAGAACGCTGAACTGTCACACGATATAAATATATTATTATTATATCACAATCGTCTAGCCGACGTCTGGTTCATATAAAAACAAGTAATATATTTAAATTAAGCAAACTTGCTTAATTATGCCCAGATATGCATGTATCGAAGTTTTAACGATGTGAATTGTAAAAATTTGCCATAGACACGGCAATTTGTTTGTTACTAAAAATGCCTGTGCAAAATTATTCTTGATTCACATAACAGACAAAGATTTTTAAGTAATAAAAGTCATGGAGATGTGAATGTTTCTCATACTTATGAATAAGATAAACGACCAGTTATTACAGAGAATCCATGCTACCTAACAAAGGTTTATGCAGATAATTGATCATGGTTTTAAGTACGTTAAATATATTTAAACTGTAGGTTTAAAAAGATGCATGCGACAGTCAATCGCAGAACTTTATTCATGTTGTACGTTTGATAGATGATTATTTTTTTTATTATTAATAAGAAAAAATACTTTGATAATACGTCTAGTATTAGTGTACATCAATATTTTATTTACTTAAAACGTTTATTTATAATTTTTATTTATACTGTAGATTTTTTTTACTCACTGATTGATGTTTTTTTTTTTAATTTGCTGATAGTAAATAACAGTTTCATACTTAAGTTCATTTGACCGTATGTCGTGTAAAAACATTAAGCATCCTAAAACATATGCTAAAAATACTAAGCAAAATGAATATGTAAAAAACTCACTGTAAGCGCTGGTGCCTTCTATGGTGCCGTTGACGGTGCCATCTGGCAGCACCTGGAGATAGCGGTTCTTGAGGAACATCTGTATTGTGCGCGAGGTGCCAGTGATGTGGCTGAGGTTGGCGGAGCGCTGCGCGCGCGGCTCGGGGGCGGGGGCCGCGGCGCACGAGGCCAGCGCCAGCGCTGCTAGCAGCAGGCGCAGCGTGGCGCGCATGGCGCGCCGCGCCCATGGCAGCCGCGCCGCCGCCGTCACTGCTCAACGCACGCGCATACCACGCACAGCTGACGTCACACGACACTCGCTGGCGCCCAACGTGGGACTCACACTTCAACAACGTTACCCGTTATCCACTGTCAATTCGCTGTCACACGCGATCGAACTGACATGTTAACACAGCTACAATTTACAGGTTTACTCGTGTCCGTTTCGAAAATTTGGAATTTGGCACCCAACGTGGGACTAAGTTGGACAATCAGTTCGTTTCGTCGATCGATGATTATCACACGTCATCAAATACATGATGGATGAAAGCTTGAGGGATCAGTATTGCACCATGTCAGTATTTGCGACACAGTGTCTCGGTTTACGTAAAGCCGCAACCGAGCCGAGGTTTGCGGGCGCGGTCTCACAATCTGTAACAAATAATAGTTTCGTGTTAATAATAGCTTCTGGTCTGCAAATTACTGGACTGGTAAGGCGATACATCTAAAAACAGATTTCAATGACATTAAAGTGACACTTTAAATAATAGAATAAGTGCTTTTAGAATATTTTGTAACGAATTTAGTGAATACAGCCGATTTAATAATTGTAATTGCAAGTTCAGGATTAACTAAATACGATTATAATTTATTAGTAAGGAAAATATTTAGCGCGAAATGAAACCGAGAATCTAGACTGTAGATTAGATTTGCCTCTTGATTTTGAAAACAATTGCGACAGTATGATGATACTAAAATTTGCTAAAATTCATTCTAAACGTAACAAAAAGTCCACGACGATATTATTGCCAAAAATTAAAAATTAAATAGTAGATTTTAGTCACAATCACGTAATCTGTTAATGATAAACGCAAGCCGCAGACCGCAGCGGCATCACTCGATAATCATAACCGGAACATCAGCATGGAAGCAAATCAACACTTCACAACTGTTGTGTGAAAAACAAATTGGAAATCATTAAATAATAAACAGAACAGCCAATTTCGACCTTATTACGTCGATATAAAGCATACAATAAATATCTTAAGCGGTTCGATAACAGATACAAAACGAGCCACGAATATTGTTTTAATTCGCCCAACGATTTCGTAATGGCAACTAGACAACATAACGCAGGTTCAAGTAATGTAAACATGGATTCCTATTTTGCGTTCTAAATTTAAATATTTTTAAATTTAGAACGTCTGTTTCTGTAGAACGCAATATTTTGTTTATGGATAAGCATTTTTAGGGTTTCACGTCCATCGGGAATCTACTACTAAGACTTCTTTTTGCGTCCATCTGTCTGTCACAGTATTTGTCCCATCTGCCACTGTGTCTATTGTGCTATAAAAGCCAAAGGTGTAAAGGTATACTTGATTTTTTTACAGCATGTGTAATACTAAATGAATTTTTTACTAAACCATTTTGTTATGTTAAAAATATATGGCGCAAAAATTTTAACGTACATACTTAATAAAATAGTCACTACTGCATCATCAATAACGTTATCTAGCGAAGGAGCTATGTATTATTTTTTTAAGAAATTTTTCGTGTGCAATATTACTTGAAAATAGGAAAATTAATCTTAATACAATAACTATAAACCTAATACGTCTTTCAGAGTAACAGTTTAAGATTTTCATACTTGCACACATATTGTCTGTGGTCTCCACACGTAATGTCTGTGCAAAGTGTCCACAGGCGACGGTGACTACTTACCATCAGGTAGCCCGTCTGCCTTATCGCTAGG
>DWNR01004298.1:0-11004 GCA_018250455.1 Polygonus leo
TGGTTAAAATCGGTAAAGACGTTTCGGAGGAGTACGAAGACAAACATTGTGACACGAGAATTTTATATATTAGATGTATGTTGTAAACCTTGTCACCGCCTCAGAATAGAAATAGTGACATTAAATTATTTAATAGCGTATGATAGTTTTCCTTTTTTAATCACAGATAATATTCGTTATATTCTTGAGGTTAAATCTCGATCCATTTACTGAGAATCCCGGGTTCAAATCTCAGATACGCTTTTCTGTTTTTTCGAGTTATTCGCAAATTAGAAATGAATCATTACTTGCTTAACCGTTCAAGGAAATCATGACGTTTTCATGTGCCCTTTAGACTTTCTATCCTAAAACAATACAATAGTGTGGTCAAAATCCTTTTTAGTTTAGTTTGAGAGGAGACACACCTACCTACCAGAACAGAAATAGATTGATTAAGAAAATAAAAACATTTTCAAAATATTTATCAATTGCTATTGAATTGAGCGCAGCGCTCATCGCACTTGGTTTGCCATGCGAAAAGTGTTGTTCAGCTTTACAACAATCCTTTCATGCGTTCACTAAAATTCGCCTAACATAAAAGCGTATTTTGCTAACCAGTTATTGTTTTTTAAATGTACAATATGCACGGAAACAATTCGTTTCGTATTCATATTTCTTGGAAAGAAAAAATTGAATAAAAAGGCAAAGCTGATTAATTAATTCATCGACGTTCGACAAAGTTTGAATTCTTGCGGTTCTACAATTGCCCAAATGAATTCCGTAACATTAACACTCGTTTGCTAATTTTAAAATAAAATCCCAGTTTCATAAAAAGAAATGCAGATAATAACGCACAATCCATCGATCGAGAATAGTACAAGATACAATATAAGAAAAAAAACATAGCTTTTAATCGATATCAAAATTATCGGCAACTTATTTCTTAAGAAAATAATTGTTTACTTTTTTAAGATGTTAAATCGATTTCTAAAGGTTCTATGTTTTTTTTGTATATGTCCACCGATATCTTTATAATTGCGGTCCGAATTCGAAAACTCGTCTTGCTATGAGTTTCGTATTTATTCGTATATTTTAAGGTGGTAAATATGTTCAGGTAAGTCGTTGTAGGAGCGTATGAAATTATAATAAGATATAAAATCTTATTCCTGTAGGATTTTTTTAAAGTAGGTAATAATCATTTATGAAAAGTAGTTCGTAATTTAGGGTAATAGTTACTGTCATTATTATAATAACATTTATTACATGAAACGTATTTAGTCTTACAATTACAGATAACTGTATCTAGATCAGTTGATTAAAACGCGAACTGAAATATAGCAGTGTTAAAAACGTAATAAAATCTTAAATTGGAATGTAAATAATGAATGGGGTTAACGCTGTTTAACCCTAACCTTTATAAGCATAAAGAAAGGAGGCGGAAGCAACGTAAAACAAGATAAAAATGTCAATAACTTTATTCTGTGAGGTCTGAATAGAACGGGAACATTGCATAGTGGAATGTCAGGAAAATATTTTTGAAAAGGTTCGCTTTTTCAAAGCCACGTCGTCGTCGTATTGAATGCGTTTTAATGAAAAAACATGCGCCGATTCGCAACAGTCAAGGGAATTAAAACCTCCGCGCGGCGCTCGCGATTTCAAATGCATCGGTCGGAATTTTCATTTGCCCGAATATTATTTCCCAGAGGGAATTTTTCAGTCCCGGTCTGTTTAAATTGATGGCCGCGATTGATAAATTTTGGATTAGCGTGCGCATAGTTGCTGAGCAATTATTAACGGCTTGTAATTTGGCTTAAAATTAAAACAATAAAAGTTTAAAGAGTTTAAAACGGATCTTATAGAGCCAGATTCAAGTGTACTTTTCACTGCAATACGTTCGGAACTGCAATTACATCTCGCCTCAAGACGACGCAGTGGTGTAAGTAATGAGTTCTGAAGATAAGAACTGGAGAAAAAAGAACAATACAGACATCTACAATTTTTCGCGGCTACACATTACTGTGCAGCAGATGGCTCGTAGCTTTCCGCATAAGGAAATTATAACTTGCTTTAAAACCTGCAATGTGATTAAAATGGTGTTGGCGTACCCGCATGACTGATGCACCTTTATTGTGTATTCGCTGTTTTCATCATATCCAGTTTGATACCGATATTCAAGTTTATTTCTGACATGTACCTTTCTGTGATGTGGTAACTTTAATTAAGCTAATACCTCTGTATTAGTAATAGTAATACAGTAGGGCAGCATATAGGTAGATATATGTAAAATGGCGTTTGTATTATAGTTTATTAAACCGACGAAATATTCGTTTAAATTATTATTTTGTCTGTAGATAAATAAACCTGTAGTGACTGATATAACCAAATATAAATATTACAGAACGCAGGCTTTGGCTAATTTGATTAAAATTGATTGAATATTATTTGGTTGGTGCAAAAGCTCACACAATATTTTGTAAAAAGTATAGATTTGGGATTCATAAAATGTATGATGTATTAAGTACTTCAAGTGCATTTTAAGATCAAGTTTTTAAAGATATAATGTATACGATATCTGTTAACTTGTATGTATTTAAAAGTTGGTTTGTATTATTTTTACAATCCTTTCAATATTCTATATTTTATATGCTTTATTATGAAATGATCACAAACTAAACGATAATTAACCTTACTTATGGAAACTGGGTCCAAGACGTGTCGGTTTTGAAAGTGTAGAGGTTTTAGTAAGTTGTGTAGAAAGTAATATAAATAGGTTTTCAAGTTTATTTATGATTCAAGGAACGAGATATAAACATTTCTTTTAATAAGTTATATGTAAACGATTAGGATGAAGGTTTCTGTTAGATACAATGTTCACCTTATTGGTGTCATTTACAAAACTGTTTTTCAATGCTTACAATTTCAATGCTCATAATACAACATTTCAATGCTTATAATAATTCAGTTATAAAAAATGTAAAGTTTCTTTGGCCTTAATAAAGTAAAAATGTAACTTTCTCTTTAAATAATGTGAAAAAATAACCTTTATAATTTTTTTTACATATCTTTCTTATATTTACCTAAAAACAAGGCAAGCCTTGTCGCTAGGTAAAAAGTCTACCTGATAGTAAATAGTCACCGTTGCCTATGGACACTTGCAGCACCAGAGAAACTGCCGATGCATCGACGGCTTTGGACGAGAGCTCTTTTCGCGCATTTTTTAATGTTATGTTTTAAAGGCTTAAATTATTTTAATTTTATATTAATATATATACTTGTAATAGTATATATTAATTTATATAACCTATGTAACTTTTGGTTTGTTTGGAATGTACGAATAATATTCTTTTAATATTTTCATTAAATACAAAATACTTTGTTTAATTTCTAAAAGAAAAATTCGTTGTGACTTAAAGATTTTTTATACATTTTAGAAGGAAATACCTTCTACCATTGAAAGAAATAAAAACTAAAATTCTGAACTGATGGAAAAAAAGTTTACAAAAGCCTGCTAAGTTGCAATAGTTGTCTATATAATTGGATTTCTAATGGCAACAAATGGCAAAATATACGAAGCATAAAATATAAATAAATCTATTTCTACTATATTTAATCAGATAGTAAAACTCATTACATACCTCCGATACAAGTTGCGAGGTAGTAAACGGAGTATCTCTATACACACTAAATTACTTTTGACTACAAAAGTCTTTTTTAGATACCAATTAACCACTACTAGATTTATACTATTTTCAAGTTACTTTCGTTGCGTATCAAAGTTCGAGCGTTATCGCAAAGTTCGCGCCATTTCTCGCGTAATGGAGTTTTCAGCCCGTCCTCACGCCAGTAAGAGCGCGGTGCGACTGAAGGCATGTCCCACTGCGATCCACAGTCAACATATTCCCGCTGGCCTACCTTCTAAGTTTCCATCCAACAGTTAGACTGAAATGTCGCATAAAACTCACCCTTTTCAACCAAATAAGAACCTTGTGCTAACGTATTTGGGCTCCGGATACGTTTCAGTGCTGCAGTCTTGCGATCTCTGGAATCGCTTAGTTTTGTAAGGTGCGTCGCTGTGATGCCAGAAAATGGTAAGCGACAAACTTTGCTATTCAAAATTGAACGTTTTGCCAGTTACTACTTAAGGTTCAAAATACATTTGTGTATACGTAATGAATACGATAAGGCAGGCTGGAAAACACGGCAATTTTTCCGAGTCAGACAGAGATGGATACAGTTTTTAGCGACAAAAGGGAACGGCCTACACAAATCGCTTGGTGGGGATGATCTTAAAATGTTCTAAGAATATATGTGAACATAAAAATGTAACATCTCTTAGACGTAGGTAGATGACACTTTTTGTATTCTTCCTCGTACTGGATAACTTGAAAATGTGCTATGATTCACATAATACTATTTAAGCGTCGATATGTTACGAAAGTGCATTGAAACTCATACATAAAAGATGTAAAGGATTCTCTCAAAGGACGGACTCAAAGGTTGTTTATTTTGTTAAGCAAGAAAGCCTGTACACAACAGAGGACACGCCACATGTCAAAGCATGAATAAAAGAAGAGCTATGTTTCAGACTTTCAAAAGTTCAGCTAGTATTTTAAATCTAGTAGCAACATTTCATGTGCTTTATCTTTTTCGACTGAAATTAGAAATGTAGCTCTTTTAATATTTTAAAACCATAAAACTCATGTCATTAACATATATGTAATTATATACTGACTGACATAGCTGCATCGTCCGAGAATTTCTCTTCAGAATCATACTTTAATACTAATTCAGAGGTTGCTTAGGGTTGTTAGAAAAATCTCTATTTTTATTTAACGTATCTATTCTTCTCATAAGGAAATATTCCTACTTTGTTTAATATGTAAAGTTGTATAACATATACCTTATATATTTATCAACTCAACTAAGAAACAATTTTAAAAATGTTAGCAAAAATTCGCAATAAAAAATAAAGTATTTAAATGAAATGATAAACTTATTACCTATAAATATTATTATGTAATACAAATAAATAAATGTAAATATTAACTCTTCTAATTTAAGAAAAAACCAAACACAATCTACGACAATCGGTAGGTACACTCCCTGAGTAGTAGCAGGTGTCTTGGCATCCCAAGAGCTTAGACAAGTCTCTTGTGCAAGTAATTTCATTAACCTACAGGACAGCAACGCAAGTTTAAAGACAAAAATATAAGACAATCGTAAAAATTCCAACTTATCCCATAAAAGGTTATTGTAGTAGATTCTCACAAACCCAGCACTGACGATTCTTTCAGACAGCGTTTTTTTTGAAAATAAACATCTTTGATACATTTTAAAATTATTATTTATTTAAAATTATATCACATTTTTTAAATAAGTTTGCGCCTTCATCGATCACCTTAAGGGATGTAGTTTTAAGAATAATTGTTGACGCGCTCACAATTATGGCCATGTGGGAATTGTTACGTTGTTTTTGACAATATTTAGGCATGTTTACAACTTACTTCACCATTTACTTAACCGAAAAAAATGTTAATAAATTACACATAAATTTCATAAATCAGAGGTCTGATTCTTTACAACTAGGCTATCATAGCTGTTTACTAGAAATCAAATCATCAGTGTCATCCATTTATTGTGAAAGATATAAAATGGAACAGAAGAAGGTACATCAATTTATTGCTGATGACTTTGTACTAAATTGGAATCGCAAAAACAGTAAACCATGTCAATAGAATACATTGACATGGTTTACTGTTTTTGCGATTCCAACTTTCTACTATAAGTCTAAAGATAAAAGATAAAAAGATAAAATATTTCTGTGTTTTATCATCATCATCATCATCATCAATCATCAAGTCATTGTTGGATTACTATTGGACATGGATCGCCTTCTAATAAAAATGATTGACTCATAGTCACTCACTACCTGAAATAATATGATTTACAGACCTTTGAGATACATTTTTGAAAACCTCTCGCGAGTTTCTTCTCACGCAGGTTTCCTCACGATACTTTCTTTAACCTCATCACGTAGATAGATAGTCAATTTCTAATACGCACAATGCTTACTTCAAATAATCAGTGCCTCGCTCCGTAATATTATTCACCAGACTAAAACTGCCTATCAACTTTAACACTTTATAAATGTACCAGCTTTTGCTCGCGACTTCGTCCGCGTAAAAGTCGAAAACCCCTTGGGGGTAGATTTTCGGTAAATCCTTTCGTAGTGCTCACTTTGATCATGAAAGGAACCCCTGTACTAAATTTCAAGTTTCTAGGTAAAGTAGTTTCGGCTGTGCGTTGATATGTGAGTCAGTTAATCAGTTTTGCCTTTTATATATATAGATAATAATACTGTAATAATAAACAGACAATCACGATTTTCCTAATAACAGCAGCAGACAATGGTACAGGTGCATCGCCAATCCTAGGGCTTAGTAGATGTCTGTTGTATAAGTAATCGCTTTAAATCTCTGCACTTTACTACAATTAAATGTCTATGATTATGTGATCACAACTTGTAACAGAACAGTTTTGATTGGTTTGATTCTGGGGTGAAGCTACCGCCGTATCAGTACCAGCCCCATCAATGATACCGGGTCCTTGGCTACAGGGGCCCCAAACGTGTCCTAAATTTGGGTCCCCCAACGAATTTCGCTACGGGGCCCCTCTAAGGCATTTAATAAAAATAATTAAGATGTTTGACTACAATGTATAAACTTAATATCCTATTTCAAGACTATCGTCATGTCTATTTTACGTCTTGGTATAAATTATTTTATGGTGGCGACTGCACGTCACTTGATTGCTAAAGTACTCTATCGAAGTTTTTTAAACACGTTGCAAATATGTATAAAATCTCTAAACTAAGACTAGTGACACAGGTGGTAGAATTCGTTTATTTTGACCGCCACCCTCGTAACCCTCCCTCGTAATCCTCTGTGAAGCAATTTGGAATCCTCAGTTTAGAGAGGCGTGGTTTCTGGGTACACTTATACACGAAGCGAACATCTTAGTCCTCAGGGGTAGCTACGTAACTGATCAAACTTAGGTATCATTTAATTGTGCATGGAGATGATTACTGATGTCCATGGGCGGCAGTGACCACTTGCCATCAGTTGCACATGCACTTGGACTGCATGCTCGTTTGCTACCTTAAGAAGATAAAAATACTAGTAGAGCGCAGTCGAACCCCAGGCATGACTTCTTTTGTCTAAACTATAATTATTTTTTTTTAATCAATTCATTCATTTTCCAAGACTAACAATTAGGTTTCAATACGAGTATTTTAAAAAAAAGGAGCTTAAAATATTTTATTTTGTAATATATGAACAACTTTATTCATACATATGTACCTAAATATTTTACGCACACAATAAAGTAAAAACTAATATAATGTGAGTCTATGAAATTTAATAATAGTCTACTGTAAGTATGACATACTAAATACCAAAAGCAATATCTATGTTAGGCAATAAATCATGATTTACTTTGCCATTTTATGGCGGCACAAAGTTACCGAGAACAAAAGTTAGTTCTGTAATAACACACATATTATAATTTACACGATAAAGTAATAACACCATCGCAATAAAATGCTCAGCAACTGCTCACTTAATAATATAATTAACTATAACTTATTAAATACTAAAGGAAGCAATATAACACGACACCTATGTAAGACCCTAAATTCGTGTAATAAATTATGCTTTACTTTGTCGTTTATGAGGCCGACGCAGACTTGGCCCGCGGAACATGTGTTACAGATTACGGCAATAAGGGAAATTGTCTTTTTTATGAACGCTCGACGACAACCCAAAGTATTCACGTGAAGTACAACCGTTAGAGCGGGTGCGTTTATAGAGAACTAGGTTTTCAGTATCAGTATCAAATGTTTCAAATAAAATATCGGTTAACTGCGGGTAGGAATGACATGATGGGTTCCGAACCGTCTGTCTCGATGGCATTGTCTACATTGTACATTATTCACGGTGAAAATATGGTGGTTGCCACTTTACTTACATACATGGCGAACATCTTATTCATTGGTAGCAACGCATTTGTGGTCGATTATCGCTCAGGTACGATTTATACGTAGATTAGTTCGAATTGATTACAAATGTCTGGGTCACTGGAACCACTCACCATCAGGTAGACTGCATGCTCGTTAAAATTAAAAATCCACTATCATAACTGTATGAAAAATATTTTTTTGTGTAAGTCACCAATCAACAAAGCAAAGTATAAAAAGTCAAACTTTATCAGAATAAACAATCACATTAATAAAATGGCCATGTTTCATTATTGATGAAATAAAACACTAGGTACGTGAAAGTAAAAACGGAGTTAAATTATTGCCTTCCTGACCATTTGTCTTTCGTGCCTGAGAGGTGTCCAGCGCGAACTATATCCAGGAGTTAATTTCACGGGGTATTTCTTCCACTGGAAGAAAGTGCCTCCTTTTTAAAACGCTCCGCGATAGATACAATTAATTCGTTTTCTCTTGAATTACTCTTTGTATTAGTTACATAGTTGCAGATGTAGTGCTATATACGTTACGTATTACAAGCTCAATACCTATACGTTCATATTATACGTATATTTGTAATGATGTATATTAAATAATTTTGAAACAATGCCATACAGGCTATGAACATTAAATTAAACAGCAAAGTGGGAAAATTGATGAACAAATATTATGTTTACTTTTAAAAGTGAAATATTTATAGGTACACTAGCTTTTACTCGCGGCTTCACCCGCAGTCATTTGGTTATTATCACCCTTCGTAGCGAAAACCAGAAGACTGCTACGGGAAATCATATTTTTTGCATCATTTGAGTCGAAATATTAAAAACTCTAGTACAAATATTTATTTACTTCCTAACCAATGCCTAAATACAAAGTTTCATGTTTTTATCTTTGACAATAACAAAACTTGATGCAAATTTTCATCCCTTATTTCAACCCCTTTTAGCCAATTTTGGCAATTCGAACTATTATACGTCTCTCCTATGGTTCTCGTCCTCTCTTATGGTTTACTCAATTTTGTACCTATTTTCATTACAATTAGTTCAATACTTTTGGCGTGCAAGTGTAACAATTAAACATACATTCACATTTATAAAATTAGTAAAGATAATAAAATACAATAGATACACGTTTACAAATATGCAATTTACACATACTCCAAGTCCATACTAAGTCCAAACTCCGCGACATAAAAATATAAAGTCTGTTGGGAATGAGCCCGGCCTGAAACTTAATTTAAATATTAAACAGATGATTGCATTTGCAATTGTGTTTACGAATATGATATTCTTAGTATAATATCGAGTTTTCTAGTTAACAAGTCAAAATGACAATTAACAATAACAAACACATTCTACACTCATAGCCCTACAGTAGGATACACTATACTTACACGAGAGATCATCTCAGTCCTGAATGTCCATGAGCAGAAATGATCATTTACCATCAGGTGGACTGCATGCTCGTTGTTACCTTAAGACGATAAAAAAAATCTTAATTCAGATTTCTGTCCGGGCTGGAACCGAACTTCCCTCCATGCGTTAAGACGGACGAGTGACAAGATCACCATAGTCACGCAGGCTGTAAATATTCAAAATCAAAATCAAAATCAAACTTTTCTTCGTACTACATTTCATACGCTAACAAATTTACTAAGAAATGTTATGTAGGTTGTAGGTGGTAGAACTCGTGTAGTTCGACCGGGTAGCTACCACCGTCACCTTTATAGTCGCCCGTGAAACAATTCTTGTGTTTCGGTTGGGAGAAGCGTGGTTGCCAGCTATACTTACGAACGAGGCAAATATCTTAGCCCTCAGGGGTAGCAACGCATCTATGGTTAACCACAGGTACGATTAAATCGTACTTGGGAATGATTACTAATGTCCATGGATGACAGTGAGCACTTACCATCAGGTGGACTGCATTTGCTACCTTAAGACGATAAAAAAACAAAAGTCAGATTTCTGTCCGGCCGGAAACCGTACCTCCCTCGACGCGTCAACCTCTACGCGTCAGACTGGTTTAGTGACCTCTCCACGCTGGTTGTCAATATTCTTACTTTTCTTCATACGCTTCATGCGATAACAAATTTACGTAAAAATCTAAACATAGACCTCAAAGGAAGAATGTCCGTCACTAGAGCATACCTACATAACAATTTCAGCGTTCGTCTCGGCATTATCTCGCCAAACAGCCGACGCTCTTGCGAAACTTGTTCCATTATTTTCTTGACATATTTCACAATAGCAGAACACTGTTACATTTTATCCGCTACGAAATTTAAAATGTGTCCAAAGAAACATTTTAAGACACTATCCCATGTTATCCTTTATTGAACAGAATAGTTTAGAGGACTTTGTGCGCTTTGTAAGAGAATATGCATGTTCTGTATGTGCCTAAAACATTTATTTCATATGGTATGATATACGTAGAATAGCTCGAAAAAATAGTGTATCTCACTGTGATCAGTCGGTTAATTTGAAAAATAATAGCCTTTATGTGACTGACACTATCACCTGTTCTATTACACTATGAAGATATAAGGACGAAAAAACTATGAAGAATTGAATGCAATTTTTTTCTTCATATATTTCAGAAACGCTATGACATGAAATTCGTAGGGCCGTATTAATACATCGAACTCAAGATTGAGATCTATCTTAAGTACGGTTTAAGTACTAGATAATGGACTGAAAGATGCACTCAATATTGATCTCAATCTTGAGTTCATTTTATTAATACGGCCCTTAAAATTGTATCGTCACTTGCCTCCTCTGAGATATAGTACACAAAGCTCATAATCATATGTGAAGCAAGTTATTGTGTTTCGGTTTAGAGAGGCGTGGTTTTCAGTTATACTTCAACACAAGGCGAACATCTTAGTCCTCATGGGTAGCAACGCATCTGTGATCAAATTTAGGTATGACTCAATCATACTTAAGGTTGGTTACTGATGTCCATGGGCGGCAGTGGCCACTTACCATCAGGTGGAC
>DWNR01004299.1:0-11004 GCA_018250455.1 Polygonus leo
ACTAACCTTTATCGTCTATGAATCTGCAAGCGACATTCAGCCTTAGGGTGGTAAACCAGTTCTTTGGCCGACCGTACGTGAAGCAAAATCAACATTTCCTTTCAAGTTGAAATCCGACACACCTACTTATGTATAATGTCTTCATACTCATAAGGTAAACCCCAAGACGTTTGGGGCCCAAACGACCCCTAACCACAAGGACCTACAAACGCTTTATTACAATGCAATAAGGTTTATAATCGGTGGTTTCAATGGCAAATGCAAAATGGTTGTATGCTTATTACGAATTTAGTATTCATCCAGCTTACGAAAAACATTTTTTCCCTTCCGCTAGGTGTTCGATTCGGTCTAATATATTTATACTACTGATCTGCCCTGGTTTACGTGGTGGATAAACGTTTAGCTGTATTTGTTGGTTACGACGTGTAACGTGACGTCACGTGTGACGTAACTAATATAAAGTTCTATTCTATGCGATATATTTACACTGATTTCTAGACGAAATGTTGCTTATGCGCCATAAAGGCATAAGTCATTAGCGTTGGTAAAATGGCACAACTGCATAAGCTATTAAGAGATTAAGACGCGCGAAAAACTTAAATTATTGTGATATTTGCCCTGTAAAACGTTATGTTTGTCATTAAATTCGTAAATGCATGATCATCTTCGGTTACTGTCATAGACCAGGGGCGGGTTTACCAGCAGGCTGAGTAGGCTGGAGCCTAGGGCGGCATTTTTTGGCCATGCACGGTAAAGGTCCACTTTGCTATCTGCAAAACTCCACGCCATTTCCATATGGTTAAACATATTAGCCATTATGAAGATAATCTTAAAAATACTACTTTGTTTTAATGAAGTTTCGGTTTCGGCAGAAACTGCAGCGGAAACCGAAAATAGCCTATTGGCGGCAAATGTGTAAATCCGCCACTCGCCACCACTGAACTGAGGACCAATGTTAAGAAGACTAGGTTGGAAAGACGTGGTAAGTCGAACATCTTAGTCTTAAAAGTATACCCTCAAATATATTATATTTGTGGAGCTGCACAAATTACCTCAGGGGCAATGACTACCTACTTAGCTTCAGGCGAATAGCATGTTCGTTTGATACATATTTATTACGAAAAGAAACATTAATCATCTATAGATCTTTGTCCTTAAGCACACTTCTACATTTTTCTGGTCATATATGTATAAGAAATCAATGTTTGTTGACTAATAAAACGTCGTAACGAAAATCTTAATCTTAAGGAGTTTAAAAAAAAGAGTGAAGTCAACCATGAAAAAAGTAAAGCTATTAACAATTATTAAACATGCGGACAACATCACGTTTTATATATAAGTAGTTAGGGACATGCTTCATCCAGGTGATCTATATTCAAAGGGAAGCCCTTACCGATGACGAGTACTATTTGGACGGTTAGCTATCATATTTCATTAGAATATAGAGTATATAGAAAACGTATGTTTTTAAGGGTTCCGGATCCAAACAGTGCTAACGGAACCTTGTTACTAAGACACTATTGTCCGTATGTTTGTATGTCACAGGGCTGTATCGTTTCAACGAAAAAAAAAGATATTTACTTGACTACGTATTTTTCTTTATTGAATGAAGGTAGCAAACAGCATGCATTCCACACCTGATGCTAAGTGGTCACTGCCGCCCAACGACATTAAGAGTAGTAATTATGCCCAAGTACAATTTAATTGTACCTGAGACACAGACTATCGACCACAGACGCGTTGCTACTTCTGAGGACTAGTTCATAAGTGTAGCCGGCAACCACGCTCAAATTGTAATATATTATAGCGCCATCTAGTTGTTAATACATATACCATTTTTAAGTTACAATGCTGTTGGCACAGGAACCCTTCCCGTGCAATTCTCATTCGCAATAGGCCGATTATTACAATACATGAAGTTATATATTATCCTGAAAACGCCCAAAATTTGTTTATTCTAAGCATATTTATATCAAATGTAATACGCGCGTCGTGTATTAAATGTTCCATCTCGTTTTGTCCTGTTTTACATTTTGACGTTAGATGACGAATATTGACAGGGTATTTGCATCTTAACAACATTGGGTTCCTTATCACAAATCAGGCGTAATACGCATGAATTTTCTTTTCTTTGACGGTGATGTCATGTGAATTTGCATTCCATCATGATTTCAGAATTTGTGTACCCTATGGTACATCTATTTGGTCCCATATCATTACCCTATGGTTTTGGCTATACAAAGAAAAAAAAAATACTTGCCTATGGATGTATTAATCTGTATATGTACATCTTCAGCCTGGATGTATTAACTTGAACAGCGTAGCAGTTGTCTATAAGTGACTTATGTTTCGGTAGGAAATGTTGACGATCACATTTATATAAGTGATGACTACGTCAGTTCTCAGGAGTAGCAGCGTGTGACCTGTGTGTTATCCTGAAAGGGCGTTCAAAATAATCACGTAACTTTTTCACATTTGTATATTGTAATCATATTTTTATCAAATGTAATACGCGCGTCGTGTATTAAATGTTCCATCTCGTTTTGTCCTGTTTTACATTTTGGCGTTGAGATGACGCATATTGGCAGGGTATTTGCATCTTAACAAGATTAGGCTATGTATCACAAATCAGGCGTAATACGCATGAATTTTCTTTTCTTTGACGGTGATGTCGTGAATTTGCATTCCATCATGATTTGGAATTTCTGTGCTATAGACAAAAAGTGTTCTTTTTTTTTAATTATCTTTTTTTGGCACAAAAGAAAATGTCCTAGTTTTGAGTACTGATGGGACCTGTTAGTTGCTTGCCCTAGAAGGTGCCACTGCTATCTATATGAACTACGTAGCAGTTGACTAAAAGTGACATGGGTTTCGGTAAGAAAGGTTGACGATCACACTTATTCAAGTGCCGACTATATAAGACCTCAGGAGTAGAAACGTGTTTGTGACAAGTTTCAAGTAACAGGTGCAAGGATTTATATACAGACCTGCCTTGCCTCGTAGATGGCTTGAGCGATAAGAGTCAGCAAAGGAAACCAGAACACTTTGGGTGATTCAAATATTGTAAACTGGTTCAACTTAACGTTCATTATTGATTTCTAGATGTTGTGTGAGGTGAAAATATGTAAGCAACTTGCTCAAGAAACTTTTATAAATAATTTCCTACAATTATAGCCGTATATGTTAATAATAGGTGTAGTAGTTGTGTAGTAATGAACCTTTTTTTTAATTCTTAAACTTCTAGTTTTATAGTAGAACTTGTGTAGTAGGACCGGGGAAGTAGTATCGTGGCGAATTGAATTATTAGATGGAAGAAATTGTAGAGATTCGACTGAATATTTGTGGTTAGAGTCGATCGACCCATTTGTGGTTTCAGATTGGGCTTCAATGATCACTTCTATATGGGCGGCAGTGACCTTACTAATAAATAGAGTAAATACTCGATTGTCACTTTAATTTTGTAAAGTAAGGCCCAAGTTCATATGCTGATTTAAAATTGCTTCATAATTTTATTTTTATTTTTAAGAGCGGAGTGACCACTTAATATAAAAAGGGTGTGGGTAAAAGTTTGCACCGATTCAGTCACTACATAATAATTTATGTAAAATGTCTAGGGTATTAGCAATAAAACAAAACATGTCAATAATGAATTTTATTCTAATTAAATTTAAGTGGAAACATGAATTATTATAACACGAATCTAAAGAAGGAAACGCTATTATACTCTTAATTACGAAATACTTACATAAAATAACAAAATGTCTTTCACCAACTTGTTCTTACTGTTTACAAAGAAATGACGTCACAGCGTCATATGTTTGTCCACCATTTTGCATGGCACCACTTTGAAGAAGTCATTAATAAGAGAACCAAAACAATATTTAAAATAATGTTATAAATAATGCAAATATTTTGCATTGCAAATAATAATAATACAAATAGATTAGCAAATAGTGCTTATAACGAGTCCGTTAGTGAGTCTAGAAGAATCTATTTTAAAACATTTTGTCAATTTATTAATTTAGATGTAAAATAGTTTTTTGTCGCTTATCTATGCTACACAAGGAACTTTGTGTATGTGTCATGTTGCTTAACCCATCGATTTAAGCTAAGTGGTAATGTTATTTCACCAAAAATATTCACGTGAAAAATGAAACAAATTCGACAAAAGACAGGAAAATTTTAATGGGCTTAAGATCGACAAACTTCGTATAGTAAACCTTCATTTTGCTGATTAAAAAAAATATTAAGACCTAAGAACTGTGATAGTTTTGTGTCGTTTCAGTTATAGATGTATTAATATTATGTTATGTATTATATTATATGTCAATGTATTATATTATGTTTTAAGACAGATTCTTCTATAAATAATACAAACTCGGTAATGCCTAATGAAATCTACGTACAAAACCGTGTCACGATTAAAACTGTTTTGAAAAACATTTTACAATTTATCTTTAGTATTTTCCTCAAATTTTATTATCAGAAGGCACATGAAAATCTCTTATAAATAAATGAACGAACCGAGAGCGTGACGTAGACGTTATATAACAAGTAAATTAATATTATATTGAAAATAAAACCTGAACGTAAAATGTAATTTTTGCGATTTTGCTGTGGAATCATGGCCTATAAATATTTTAAAGTAATTTGTTTTCAAGTTCCAATGTTGTTTTTGGGACTATTAAATGTTACGTATTGTTACAAGTCTTACGACATATTATGTGTCATAATCCGTAAAGCTGTTTACAGCACGCTGTATTGAGGGTGGAGTAAGGACCGTTATTATATGGTCAAATAAATCTGGCTTTCATTGTGCATTAAAGATTACGGACTTGGAGAGGGATTTCGGAGCTCAAGTTCCTCTTTGCCTATGCACTTTCCGAGGGAGCAAACGGTGGGTGGTGTTGTGGTTATATTCTGTATGATATAATATACACAGCACTAGCTGACACGCGAAATTTCGTTTGCGTCATATAAGAGAAACTTCACCCCCGTTTTTCACCCCCTTGGGGGTAGAATTTCGAAAAATCCTTTCCATGGAAGGAACCCCTGTACCAAATTTCAAGTTTGTAGGTACAGTAGTTTAGGCTTTGCGTTGAAATGTTAGTCAGTTAATCAGTTTAACCTTTTAAATATATAAATAACATTAATAGATAGTCAACACAGATGTAAAAATCTTTCAGCTGAAAGCATAGTATGTAACTCTTTCTTGCATACTAGCACCGTTTAGGTAGTATCTTAAACGATATTTTTTTGAACAGGCCCTTTCCTCCACACCCGTACAAGCCAAATAAATTGACAAACATATCAAAATCAAATCTTCCATCATAGACAGTCGGGTAAAAAGCATGTTTCAAAAGTTATCATATTCCTTAATTTATTTAATCAACGATTGGTCAGCAATGTTTGTATGTTTGAATACATATTAGGGTATTGTGTATTCTTTAATTAGTTGTTATTTCGCCAATAGATTTAAATCATAGATACGTCCTCGTTGAGCTTTGCCGACTGTTATTAAAAACTGTTATAACACGTAGTTAGAATTGCAGTTAGAATTACAAAATGTCTTTTAGGACGTATAGACTCAAATCCACAATTTAGACAAATGCATCACAATGAAATCTTATAGTCGTGTATAAAAATGATCGCAATTATCAGTTTTTGTTTTCATTGTCTGGTATTGTCATCTATTTAGATGCTCATGTTCGTGAGCCATGTTCAAAATCTTCAGACAAGGCTCAAACCGAATAACGTGTTATTAATCGACATATCGACCGATCACATGTACTAATGTTCATATGTATTTTCCGAATACACGATTATATGACAACATGATGCGGATACCTTTTTATTAACATCAATGGATATTCATACCGTGTACATTAAATATGCGTTATTAATAAGGAATCGTAACGCAGACAGAATAATTAATATAAGAGTGAGAAATACTTAAAAAGAACGCGAAGGAAAATTGAATAATTGCTATTGAAATATTTCAAATATTGTCACAATCAGATGTCATAGTATTTTTGTCATCAATTCAAAAATAACCTGCTATATAACGCAGCACGAAAGTAAAGAAAGAAATACAAAAAAAAAAATAACAAAGATTTTTTTTTCCAAAAAAAAAATACTATTAATAACTTTTGTGTCGCGTCTAACGTTACGACTTCCCTTTACATCGTATAAAGAGGCATATATATGAAACTATATAACATACATACATTATTAATATATTTATATGAACAATACTTACGCACTATATAAAAATACAACAATATTCATGGTAGAAATCCATTTGACTACTCTTTTTGAGGTCAAAGGAACTTCGAAGCTAGAAGGATGTTCAGAAACTGTAAAACCCGGGTTTGATTTATGGTCAAAATTGTAAAAAAAATATTATTTTATTTAAACTTGAAACTTTTTTTTCATTAATACAAATATTTTAATCTTTGCATCAACAATTTATTTAATTTATTTATTTATTAAACAGTATATTTAATGTATAATCTAGTCGGTTCGAAATCACACTTTATAATATCAATAATGAAAAATATTAAATATACCGGATTAAGCGAATTAAAAAAATATTAATACATATAAATAAATTAAGCGTTATTAATTTATTTCAGTCCCAGCAAACATCCTTCTAGTATAACAGGTGATATGCCATAGATAATATCTTATTTTTATATGCTACATTTACTTGTTAAGAGACAGATTAAAATAATTTGACAAAGGACGAAAAAATGTAACATAAATTCTTTTAACATTGAAAATTTCATAAAGTCCTTTATTTTAGTTTACAACATATTTTTAAAGATTTAACAGAAAATGGTAACCCCAACTTTAAAATAGCTTTCCCAATGTGAACAAGATTTACTTACTCGCAATAATTGTATAATTTGTTCCCAAAACAGACAAGTACCAATATCATCGTTAATATTACAAACAAAATGGTGAAAATAGATACATAATGGCACATTTAACATGTAATATTTACATTAGTGTAGCCAGTAATATTTTTATAATATATAATATTTGGAGTAAGCACGCGATGACAGATAAAAAATAACATTATATTTGAAAAAAAAAAATGTGTAAAACATAAAAAATTGAACTTCCAACCAAAAAAAAAAGCGTTTTGGTGATCTTTTTACACTTTTTTCAATGAAGGATGCTTACCCCAAAATCATTGAAATATATATCATGTATATATATAAAAGGTATATATATATATATATATCTACACAATGATTTACGCATACTACAGCTACGCTAGAAGTAAGAAAAATATATAAATTTTTATAGAACTAATTTGTGAAAGCTCGTGAAAATATTTTTAGAGTCACAAAAATTGTCTTTTATATCATAATACTCACTATTATATTTAATGAACGACTAATACATACGTAGTGTTACATATTATTTATAATCCTTACAAACATGTATAACAAACAAACTCCATAAAACAATCCAAATGTATTAAGAAAAAGGTGAAAAAAAGAAAAAAAATCGTAACTTAATACTAAAACACGCAAACTTACGCAAATAACAAACAAAATCCTTACAAATGTCTTTAAGAATGCTGCTACAAAACTGATTATGTGTGTGCAAAAAGACTTGAATCCTAGATACGCCCTCTGTAACGAATACTTTGAAAATGAACAAAGTTAAAGAAAAAATATCGATTTTTCATAAATCCTCGAACTGCTTCATACAGTCAATCAAAATCGAGAGCAAAAATTTTTTTTTGTTACGTCACAAATTTGGTCAAGCCACGCGGCATCCACAAATTTGCCAAGATAATATGGACATATTTTCTATTACAAGAGAACACTCAATTTTTTTACAAGTTTTTTTTTTAATCGAATGATCGGACTAGTACAGACCTTAGGACGTATCTATGTTAAGTCTTGTAACCTGTTTATGTGTATAACATACTTATATGACTGTCTTTGGAGAACGGCTCCGCACTTTGGTTATTCTGTAGTGAAGTTACAGTGAGAACATACTATTGAAGTAGTAGAACGAATACACGTACAATTACAAATAGCATTAAGTATATTTTCGAATACAATAACTATGGAAAGCCCTCCGGCTTTAAGAGTAACTTCATAAGTAAATAATATTTTCGTATTGAAGAAGGTAGTCTTAATTTCTTTATAAATAACACTTATGATATTAGTAGGTATATTTTTTATATTTGTGTAAAAAACTGTTAACATTATTATGATTTCATATATCATTTTGTGTGATTTTAGCATCTCCACTTGAGAAAAGTATTACGTTCAAAATTAAAAACTGCGTTCACGCTTTGATTTTGTTTTATATTTGTAACTTAATTTTGACATTTTATTATTGTTCAGTGACAAAGTATTAATGTTAAGAATCGTTCTTACCTTTCCATAATTATTGTATTTGTAATAAGACCTAGTCAAAAGAAGACAATGAATCAACATGAAAATGTCTATTAATACAATATCAAAGTAGTTTAATTTGAAAGTCTTTCTTTTAGTTATTTGCGATTTCAAATACTTTTATGAAGTGCCACTATACTGTTGAAATCAGCGTAACGACGTCAGAATCGGAATTTGAACTAGTTGTCTTTTGGTAATTTTCAAAAAACCGTAAATGCATATCACGATGGCCTCGAATGATGTCTTGGAAATGAGAAAAACTAAATGAAACAAATAAAAGGTGACAATGTATTTCTTTAATGTGATGATATCTTAATATTTTATGCAGAATACAAAATTTTTTGTAGTCTACAAATTTTATTTTTAAAATATGTCGTTACTAAAACTCAAAGATATTGTATATGTCTAAATTACCCATCGATAGTCAATTTTGACAATGTATTAATGAAAGGAAATAAAACTAAGCTGTATTTCTTAGCTGTATTGCAAATGGATGAATCTGGCTATTAATAGCTTCAACTATTAAAGTTAACAAAATACGGACTATAATTAATCTTAATCTCTTTTCTTGTTGTTTTGAAATGAAGAATCGTTTTAATTACATCTTTATACGTATCTTTAGTAGTAGGTTTGGAAAATTTCAAATCAACATAAATTAACCCATCTTTGTACCAAAATTTTGGTAATCACGTGGTATCTAGGCATATACAAGATCTTCAATCCAAACCTATGGAAGCCAAAATGTGACAATGTTGCTAGCACATCGTCTAAGAAAATGCGACTTAATATTTTTACATACCTATGCATTAATAGTAAACATACGCGTTTTATTATAGAGATAGCTTTTCTATAAACAGTTTTAAAAGAGTGGTCCTATTAATAATTTCAAGAGAATAAGAAAATATAGCAATGGTCCAAGATTTGCTCAAATTAAGTATCGAAATTCGACCAACACATTATTTTATTGAGGATTGCGCTGACTTAGGGATGATAATTTGAATTCTTAGCTACTTATTAAAAGTGAAGGAACAATTAATGTTACCGAAGAAAACTCTTTCGTCTACAGCGAAAAAAACAATATTTTGGTTTAAGATGTTCGTAAAAATATTATTGTCAATATCGACGTTTCAAAAACAATCCATTGGTCAAATTTCCATTGAGAATTTTATAGATTAAAAATTCGGGAATTCCGTAGAAGAGCTATCCCCTTAATTTGTGTTTTTAAAAAATGATTCTCATTTTTTATAATAATCATTTATGATCGTGGTTCCAACCCTGATTCGTTAAAGCGATATAATCTATTATAATGGTACTGATATCCTTTACAAAAATCGTTACATTATCATAAATCTATACTACAAGAAGCTTGACAAAACATTCTAGGCCAATAGGAACTGAAGATAGATAAACAATAAAACACTAAATTTACAATCTAATCGAAACGAAATCAACCGTGCTACGAAATCCGCTAGTTTAGACGAAAAAACAAAAGAAACTAAAACAAAGTAATCGAAAAGTGTGCAATAAATTGCATCAACACATAATAACCTACCCTTAACGCTATCCTATGTTAATTATAAAACTTACCTCAGCAGTGTAAAATACATAACAGCCAAGTTATTACCGGTGTCGTCATTCGGGTCAGTTACATCGGGAGCTTCATACGAAGCTCGAATAAATTCGCCTTAAGCGCCTCGCGTTGCATTATCATTATCAAAATCACAATCAACATCGTCCTTATCATTACAAACCACGTAACTTCCATCATTACATACAATATCAGCGGTATCTTCTGTCATATCATGTTTGTCGTCAACACCATTAGCATCATGGATTACATAATCAACATTATTATCAATATCATCATCACGCGCAAAATCATCATCAGTAACGTTGTCTTTTTGTTTATTGTTTACGTCGGAGGGCGGGTGGCGAAATGTGGTAATGTTGTACGACTATGAGTTTTCCGGTTCTTCCCAGTCGACACTCGCCCACTGTGGTAGTTCAGTTTCATATTCCCAACCGGGTCCCTGTGCAGAAAATGGATAAATTTGGTACAGGTATTTTAATATTTTTGGAAAACTGAATTTCTGATCGATTTAAGATACAACTGTACTTTATATCGATATCAGATGTTCATCTATTATTAGTTCCTACTAATCCATCCTTGGCAGGTCACTTTGCAGCGACCATACTGGTGCTCAATGATATGGCCTATTTTATACTAGTTGTACAAAAAAAAACTGGAATAAGAGTTCTCCCTCAAATCTGCTGATGCATTGCTAACTTCTATGATGTTGGAAATATCTTCAGAAAATATAATTGGCAACACCTTCATTACTCAATATTTTTTAATTAATTTTTTAATCATGTTAATGTACGACGAGATGAGCCTCTTGTCGTACATTGGGATGATTACTAATGTCCCCAGGTTGTTAGCAGTTCACTTACTATTAAGTGGACTGCATGCTTGTTTGCTACCTCTATACGATACAAAAATATACGTACATGAAGTACAGAATCAGAAGATCAGATGCACGGGTAATTTTTTTTTTTTTTTTTTTTTTTTTTTTTTTTTTTT
>DWNR01004300.1:0-11002 GCA_018250455.1 Polygonus leo
TACACTAATAATAATAAAAGACAAGATTTATGGTAGAAATTTAAATTTGATAATGGTAACACAATCGGGATTCAAAAATTTTTCGTGTTATCTTTTTGATGTGTCGTAGCTGTAATTATACGATTTTTTGTACCAAAATGGAAATAATGTAAAAAATAAAATGTTTAGTACATCTGTAATTATATTTTGACACTGAGTTTTCTTTGTTTACATTTTGGACACCTAATTATTGTAGGAAACTTAATAAAAAACGGAGAAATGGAAAAAACGTTAACGTATATTGCAGAAAACAAAGGACAGAGAGACCATGAACAAAAATATACACGAAAAACGAACGTATTTAAAATTGGTTTCTAAACTGCGTTCAGTGTTGTGTTTAGCATTCTTCCAACAATTATGAATCAGACTATAATGACACCCGTAGGGGTGGTGGTAAGTGTATGTGTATGTGCAAGGTGTAGTTGGTGAATGGTGTAAGTGGTATGTGTGGTGTGTGTGGTGGTGGTGGGTACCTGTGGCGGGCGGGCGGTCGGCCTGCGCGGCGAGCAGCGCGTGCAGGCGCCGCTCGTACACCTGGTGCAGGCCCGCGTGCATTTCCTCCTTCGTGAAAGACGCCTTTGGATCGCCTGCACGTTGACAAAAATATACCATCAATCTCTTACATCAGGTGTAATGGAGTGGTTTATAATTGAAATGGATTACCCTGGTCTGTGTGAATAAGGAGAAAATATCAATATGGAAATAAAATTTCCACAAAAACTGTATGAGACTAACGAACGAACTAAGACTTGTATGATATTCATGTACCGACAAAAAGTAATAAATTAATAATAGTAATAATAATCATATGCACATAAAATGGTGCTGTGACTTACTGGCAGACAAACTAATTCTACCAAGAAAGGAGGCCTAGGAAATACCCAGCATCAAAATCAAGATTTGTTTTTATTTTTTACAACTTTTAATATTCAAAATATAAATACTTTATGCAATGACATAACACATATTTAACAAAATGAGAAATAAGACTATGACAGATATACGGATATAGCAAACAACCAAATTCTTAAAGAAATTTCCTTTTATAGACACAGAGACAAAGCAATTAGGACAAAATCAATCGTACCTAGCTCGTGCAGATACATGCAGTCGGGCTTGGGGCAGGGCTGGTTCTTCATGAAGTTCGCGCAGTACTTGGTGGTGCCGAGCGAGCCCTTCAGCACGCGCCCGTCCAGCGTCACGTTGTTGACGCCCTGGATCGCGCGCAGCGCGTCCGCCGGCGACACGTACGTCACGTACGCGGACGCGGACGGCACTTGCTGGAATTGTTTATGGAATGTTCGTCACGTGACACAGTTTGAAGCTGTAATTCACTATATCGTACAGATCTAGTGAATTACAGCGTGTTCTGACGTATTGGAGAAAGCAAAACAAGATAGGAATGTAATAGACACAATGCAAGTTTTATTACTTAGTTGCAACGAAATTTTTAAAAGGAAGACGCGCATTTTATGTTTAACGACACACAAACGTTGATAAGTAACAATTCGATATAAAATCCATGTTATACTAGTAAGTAGTAAATAAGCCCTTATACGGACGACGTGCTTTTTATATTTAACGAGGCTATGAAGTGGTCTCGCGTTCACTGACGTGTGTCTGATATTATGCATAACCCTAATTCTAAGTGAGCCGTGCGATTCAGGATCGCGCGCGACGCGCCGACTACACGTACGTCACGTACGCGGACGCGGACGGCACTTGCTGGAATTGTTTATTGAATATTGTTTGTTCACGTGACACGGTTTTGTCTTTTGGATTTGTACGATCTAGTACGCTTATGTAAATTTCTACATATTCTGTATATAGCTGACAATGTTTTACTATTAAAAAGGTCACACGGCTATACGTATGTATTTTCGGGTTTGCCCGACTAGTCTGGAACCCATTCGAGGAGGTTCATAATCATGAGCTACGGTCGCGTCCGAGCCGACTTCTTATAGTATTTAAATGTTTTACTAGTTGTAAATAAATTCTTATCCCTTAATTGTAGCATAAAAGTGATTTTAAGTTAGTAACGACTATATTCACCTTACACGGATAAGTGTTTCGTAAAATGGCAATGTTATAAATTAAGTTGAAATATATGCAGAATGCATACTACCTTTTAAAATGAAATTTATACCAAATCCAGAAAAATAAGTTGAAAATAAATTAAACTAGACCCAATAATAAGATTTGATTGTAATTTAGTAAAGTTACTTACTTGTGACCCTGCATATGCAGGACTTTGGTTTATAACTACTTTGTGAATTTTGCCATATTTGCCAAAGTACTCTTGCCGTTTGAGGATCTGAAAAAGAGAACAGAAAATTATATTTATTTATAGAAAATAATATTGTTTTCTTTGTAAAAAAATAAATAAATGATAGAAATCACACATGTCATCAAATATTTAACCACTTCATCGACATTATAATCCACAAGAAAGACAATACTTCTATCATTCTTGATCTCCAGTCTTCTGCTCCTGGACTTGTTCATGTGATGTTGACAGGTGTCAATGGAGGGGCAGTTTGCTACAACTACTGAAACAAAATGTTATCGCGATCATCATCATAATCATCACAATACTAATAAACACTCACTTCGGGGTCCGCGAGGCGCACGGGCAGCCCTACGACGAACACGAGGTTGTTCTGTACGACGCGCACGTTGGCGAGCGCGCGCCTCGACTCCAGCGTCTTGTTCCGCCGCTTCGCCTCGCGCGCCTTCTTCTCCGTCTTTATCGCTGCCACCTGGTGAGTTATATTAAAGTTTAAATTCAAAATATTGTTTATGTATAGTATTATATACTAGCTGTGCCCACGGCTCCGCCCGCTACCCCTCCTTTTAGGAATTGAAGTTTTATGGCCTAAAACCTAGCCAGGGGTCTTCTCGACAGATTAGTCATGCGCGCGTATTTTTACGTGATGCGCGGTCAAATAAACAGACAAACATTATTAAAACTGTTTAAACGTGTTCTCTTATCGATTCTAAGTATCCCGACCCTCTCGACCCTCTTTAGCTTTATTATATGTATAGATATATTGTTTATATATGTTAACTTCTATTTTGTATTATTGTTTTTCTTTTTATGTATTAATTTACTATATTGTTTATCTGTATTTGTGTATAGTTGTTATAGGCCTTAGTAGCCTGAAATAAATAAATAAATGAAAAAATTAACGTTGTACTTGTTATAGTAACAGTAACTGGTAAGTTGTTCTTGTTGTAGTAACAGTAACTGGTAAGTTGTTGTTGTTGTAATGGTAACAGTATTTCAGGATTTAATCGTATGTTTGTTAACTGTAGCGTTGCCGCCTTGATGATTATTATGATGTCAAATTACATTACATACTTTACACAGTATTGGGAGTGAGTTACTGGGATTTCTATTGGATTTTTAAACAAAATCCGGAGGGAGTCGAGTATTTGCAACCTACATCGCTGCCACCTGAATCTGGATGATTAATTAATATAACCTCACTTCAACATTTTACATGTGTCTCCGGACTTTGGATATTTGTAACCTTTAGAGCTGGAGAATGGTGAGCCAGAAAATACATTAATTTTTTCATTGCAGTTTAGATGTCAGAATAAAATGTCAATACACTTTTCCACGTTAGGAACAAAATATTAAAATCCCGATTTACGTGTCTATCAAGTCGTAAACAACGTAAAAAAAGGAAATGAAAATATCAAACCTTAATAATTTTAAATTTGTGTAGCTATTACATACTGGTAATAGTTACACGAATTTAAAAGTTTGAGTACTTTTGAGCAATTTATCTAGGAAAATCAATAATCTGAAAAATATAGGTAATTAAAAGACCGCTTCATTTTTTTTGATGGACAGCTATACTGTCAAATCCTGTTTAATTGCATTACCTGCTCTTGACTGAGTGGAGTGAAGTCTGCCGGGTTCTCCGGGTATGCCTTCCGGCACGCCGGGCAGAGCCCATTCTCGCCCTCCCGGATACGATTCCAGCAAAACCGACATATCTGTAACAAAATTATATCCGTTAAGTATGTAAAATAATGCGTCAAATTTATACTTAAAACACCTAAATAAATAAACAATGTGCCACTTGTGTTCTATGACGTAAAAATTAAGAATACTTTGTGAAGTGTTCAACAAATCATTAAAATAACACAAATGTTTTTATTACCTTCAATAAAATCTGCAAATCTGTTTACCTCGCAATTCAAACACGAGAGTTTTGCTATGTTATAGATTTTTATTTATTTTTACTTTTTTAAGATCGAAAATAACGATTTTAACTATTATCTCGATTGATTGTAGCTTACTATTTTTTTTTAATTGGGTTACTGGTTAAATTGTAAATTAAAACCATCGAACCGGGTTATGGTAAACAAGTTTGATTCTATTTTGATTCACAACGTCGACTTGATTTTGCGTTCAACTCAAAAACCTGAAACAATACTTAATTTTTGTTTTTCAAATAATTAGTTTGATGAACAAAAATTAACTTGTCGCTTTTTAACTTTATATTTTCATCAATTTTTGACCACATTCAAACGAAATAAAAAATTTCGAAATAAAAAATATTAATTCTTCGGTATATTTTTCCGTGTCAATTTTTTTTTCTCTAACACAACACTTAAATAAAAAAAATTATTAAATCATCAAAAAATATACGAATAACGTTAACTAAATACGGCCGCGCGTACCATATGTCCTCATTCAAACGAGGCGCGATTTGCTATACACTTTCCATACTAATTAGCTACTGCATGGAACAGCAATCTAGCATCGCCATATCGACTACGTATGTAAAATTGATACAACAGAATGTCAAGTATCTATTGTTCAATTGTTTTTTGATTTATCATTATTTTTAGGAATGTTAATACCTATATTGAGTAACTTATTGTTTTCTATCGTATAACGGTAGCAAACGAGCATGGAGTCCACCTGATGGTAAGTGGTCACTGCTTACCATGGACATTAGGAATCATCGCAGAGTACGATTGAATCGTGCCTAACGTTGACCACAGACGCGTTGCTACCCTTGAGGATTAAGATGTTAGTCTCGTGTGTAAGGAAATCCGGCAACCATGCCTCCCCAAACCGAAACACAAAAAATGCTTAACGGAGGAGTATGAGGTGGCGGTGGTATCTCCCCGGTCGAATTACATGAGTTCTACCACCTGGTAATACTCACGTAAACATACATTTGAATATTATGTTCAAGTCTTATAAAATAGAGATTTTGTTTTATTTATTGGTGATTGATTTTCCCTTGATTATTCATTGAGTATTTCGTATTGAATCGACCCCGATTTATTATATCGACACAATCTTTTATTTTCATAAGTTGCTATCTATCATGTCATTGAAAAGACATCAAAAATTCATTACAATAACATTGTAAAGAAAGTGTATTTATAAATTGATTAGGCATTATTATACAATGTCAGCGAGATCTACTTAAAGGTTATCTTAAGTATATTGTAACATCTACTATACTAGCCAGCCAGTTACTACTACCTCCCCGGTTGAACTAAACGAACTCGTTTAGTTCGACAAGGTACCACCGCCACTCTCATAATCCTCCGTAAAGCAATTCTTGTGTTTCCGTTTGGAGAGGCGTGGTTGCAGGCTATACTTACAAACGAGGCGAACATCTTAGTCCTCGGGGGTAGCAACGCATCCTCTCCGGTCGACCTACACGAGTTCTACCACCAAAATGGTCCTTAAGCCTTTTTATTATCGCTTTTCAAATGATTACTTCCTTGAAATGTTCCTACGCATATGATAGGATGTAATTTCATAAATGTTTTGTTTACTACTTAATGCATAGTGAAAATATACATTAGGCTTAACAGTATTTCTATAATTAAATAGCAATGTTTTGTTTTGATCATAAATATAAACGATCGTAAAATATAATTTATCTTGTATTAATATTAGATAACGGAAAACATCAGCAAAATTTTACACGTTATAGATAAACATGCGTATAATGTGAATCTTGATAAATTGTATTAAAGCCTTAAGGTAGAATATTTTAGACCCGAACCTCATTTAAACAATTTACTATTAATTATAATAATAATAACATTTCTTCACTCATATCATCATTCCCCACATTAGGAATTCTTGTGTCGTGGGCAGCGTAGATATACACAAGACAAATGCACAAACACACAAACCCAGAACAGAAATCCTAAATCATCTCTGAAATTTCCTGTCTGGCCGGGAATCGAACTCAGGACCCCCTGCGCGTCGATACAGAACAGTGATCGCAACGCCATAAGGGTGTTAATTTATCATAACTATCCGATTTGTTCAACTGCTATGCATAGATTCCTAAGGATTATTATACTGATCTTAAGTCACCACACTGCAGGATAGTTCTTTTCCCACACTTATTATTATATTAAGTATTCATTATAAAATTTTCCTCCACCATGTTTTCCCCATAATTGGTATAGGTTTAAAGAATCTGTTCTCAATCAATCCAATGAATCACTCATTGGAAATAAACATGTGACTGTAAAATTAAATGAGTTGCTTTCATTGTATTGGTGACCCTATACATGTAGACCAATATTTTACATAAGGTTATGAAATATTATGAATCAGTCAGTGATGATATGACTGCAAAACTGAGTAAAAAAGTCCTTTTGCAATTTGAAGTTTTTTATCACCAAGATTATACCAAGGTATTCCCAACTACTTCTATGTCAGGGGTAAATATAAATACTACAATATGTCAACAAATCTGAGGTAGGTTAAGTATCGTTACAGTTCTATTTGTTTTAGTATACAGAATATACTACTAGCAGTTTTTCAAAACAGTACTGAATTACCTTTTCTAGTCTAGTTTAGTATATTGATAGGAATTAGTAACATTATATTTTAATTAAAAACATTACAAAAAATTTAAAGTTACAAGATTTAAGAAATATTATTCTCTCGCTTTTTCTTTATGATTTTTTTTTTTATTGTGTGAAGGTAGCAAACGAGCATGCAGTCCACCTGATCGTAAGTGGCTACTGCCGCCCATGGACATCAGTAATCATCCTCAAGTACGATTGAGTCATACCTAAGTTTGATCACAGATGCGTTGCTACCCCTGAGGACTAAGATGTTCGCCTCGCGTTTAAGTATAGCCGGCAACCACGCCTCTCCATACCGAAACAATAAATTCCAAAATAAGTAAACTAACTTGTAGAATATGATATGATTTTTTTTATGTTTATGTACATTTGATTTTAAGATAATGTTTTTATGTGGTTCAATGGATTTATGTCTATTTTGGGGACAAGACATATGAAACTGCTATTACATTGTTAGTTATATATTTTTATGAAGTAGGTCAACTGTGAGTTCAAATGATATGCAATCATTTTAGTGATATTTAATTAGTTATTATCAAATCATGTCACACAGATCTTAACACTAAATGGGCTTTGTTTATTTTCAATTGGGGTGTCTTAAGAATTGTACATAATATGATTATACCCTGTATTATTATTCCTGTATAAGATTGTAGCTCTTTCTCACCCACCCACATGGAACACATTTTTAAATTAGAAGTTTCTCTCCATAAGGATTTATCCCGAACCTTAAAGTAATGCTATGATAGTTGTACCAGTTAGGAAGTAAATAAAAAGAACTTTATATGATTTTAAAAATATTTACCTTTTTAAAATTCACACTTTATGGGATTTTACCAAGCATTTAAATATTTTATTTTATTTTAAATAAATAGTATGTTTCATTAATTGCAGGTCACACTAGGGTGGGCTGACTTTTGTTGGTATTTGCAGAGGAGTACTCAACAATAGGCTGTCGGGGCTAGGATGTCAGTGTTGAATCAGAGTGGAGAAGAGCAGGTATTGTCAACATTATTTTTTATTTTTTAATGAAATTAGTTCAGTATTTAACTGTAGGAGTAGGAGTATTAAACTGTAGTATTAATCTATATAAACAAAAATCAATGTTTGTATGTTTGTCCTTTAAGATATCAAAACCATTGTTTAGATTGTAATGAAATTTTGTTATGGTAAGGGTTCCTGGCCGAAAATATCTATATAAAAATATTTTATTTTATATAAAATATATTTCTATTTCTCTTTATTTCTTTATACTTTAACTACATATATAATAATTACATTTGTAAGAAATTTGACTAATTTGTTTCAAATCTCAACACTTTCATTTATCACATTGTTATTTTACTAATACAATTTTTCCTGTTACTGAAATTTTTTATTTAGTTTCCTTTAAAAACAATGCAAGACATTTGTAACAAACAGTAAAAAACAAAATATTTGCAAAATGTGGTACTTATTCCTTTTCATAAATATATGCATATTCAAGAATATTTGTTAGTATATTGATTTTAAAATAAATTATTTATTGTTTACAGGTGGAATGTCCCCTGTGTATGGAACCTTTGGAGGTGGACGATCTCCACTTCTACCCGTGCACATGTGGATACCAAGTAAGTGGACAAGAAGAGAATATTTATCTGCTAATTTTGAATTCAGAGGAATGTTGTACTTAAGTATGAGACGGACACATTAGATATTAATACATTTGTAATCAATCTTACAACAGGGGCTCCATTGTGTGTAAGATTGCTTACAAGAGTCAATGGCTTGCAGTGAACATTTACCAAAAGGGGCTGCAGCCTTTGTCAGTAGTACGTCCGGGGAGGTACCACCGCCACCCTCATAATCCTCTGTGAAGCAATTCTTGTGTTTCGGTTTGGAGAGGCGTGGTTGCCGGCTATGCTTATACACGAGACAAACATCTTAATCTACAGGGGTAATCGTATTTGGGGATGGTTGCCTTCAGGTGGACTGCAAGCTCGTTTGCTCCCTTTATATGATAAAAAAAGTCAACCTTCTACCATTATTGTCCTACTGATGGACGCAGGTCTTCTCTCATAGTGAGGAGGAGTTAGTCCATATAAGTACATGCACGTTGACCAAGTGCAAATTGGTAGACTTTACACATCCTTGGGATTGCTTTTATCTCGTAGGCGTGTTAATTAAATTTTATACCGAAAAGCAAGGATTAATTAGATTTTAATACGCTCGTAATTATTGGATAATCATGCATGCCTAGTATTTTAATCCGGACCTCCTCCGTGCAAATTCGGATACTTTATACTTAATTTCAGTTGAAATGAATAATTCTATCCTTATCGCACTCTTAACGATAATAAATTGCTATATCTTTCGTTATTTTCTATGTGACGTCACAATGACTGTACGTCAGTCCGAATTGGACCAGTTTGTATTTTCAATTCATTGGTTTTAATAAATTGAATACTTATTTTCTCTTACCCACAGACTTCAAATTCTTCACTGCATAAAACATACGAACGGGATCGGAGGAGAAACTATTTTAGCTGACGGCTTCTACGGGGCGATGCGTTTGAAGGAAGAGTTCCCTGACGACTTCAAGTTCCTTACCACCTTCGATGTCGAAGCGGAGTATTTGGAAGACGGTCACCATCACACACACTCGGCACCTGTCATACAACTTGATAAACATGGCGATATAAAGCAAATTAGGTACCTATCTTCAATTTTGACAGGTAGGTAGGTAGGACGCATGTAAATCGACCAAGGAGATACCACCGCCAACCTTATAAGGAGAGGCATGGTTTCCCACGTGGTTTTATACATTCTAATTTGAAGAAAAGTAGAAAAACCCCAGCTACATGTCTACTTATGTATCGAAACTTTTGTACCTACGAAACTTGTGGGTTTCGTTGATTGATACCAAATGTAATTGATAAAGTAATTTGGAGACAGTTGTTATGTTGTTATGATAGGTGTGACGATGATAATAATAAGCAGTGACAACCTAGTGGTTGAGAATCCTTTCACATGGGGGGTCCGGGTTCAAATCCCAACTATCTCAAATCCTAGTAATCCCCTCTATTTTTTTAAATTAAATGCGTATTTGAACTTAAATTTGGTGGTTTCGGTTTAGGAAAACATCGTTAGCAAACCTTCATGCCTAAGAGATTGTAAAAATCTCAAGGATGTCTGAAGTCTATTCGTACATGGCCAGTGTAGTTGGACGATAGCCCAAATCCGTCATTGTGAGAGGAGGCCCTTGCAGCCGAGGGACAATAATGGGCTGTGATCGTGATGATGATGATGATGATGATTGCAATTGGCACGAATGTCAGAGATCCATTTTCTTATTATATGTCAATTTACAGGTTCAACGTGTATGACAGATCTGCGATGGCATTTGCAAGTGGAGAAGAATGTCGCTCTTATTATCGATCTCTGAGGAACCTGTCAAGTTATTACGAGGATCCAGAAAATCAATTCCAATTCAAACTTAAGCCAGGTAATATTTGAATTTTTGATTGAGTTTATACACCATTATCTTTGGTGATCATGGGCAAGTAAACCATAAACGTTGGTTAAGGTGGTAGCATAATTTGTGTTTTAATCTTACACATTCTAGAAACATCATTAACATTTCTCAGTATGTAGGCATGTTTCAACTTGATAAAGGTATAAATAGAAAATATGTTTAAACTTAAAATAAAATTAAACTGATATATTTAAATCTCTCATATTCCTTTAGTCAGAAAAAGCAATTATATTCACATCTCAAGTGTCCCGAGTGTGGCGACCTTAATTGTGAACTGCGATAATCCCGAGGGATTAGATTTTGTAATAATAATATGTTCATTTTAATAAATAAAATCCACATTTTGATCGTAGGTGGATGTTTTATTTTAATCGTGTTTCGGGTACTTCATTTAATTGCAAAGTAGTCAACAACCCACAATATGCTTTATCGTATAAATTATGACGTCCTGACAGTAAGTGGTCACTGCCGCCAATAGATATTCATAATAAGCTGCTATTACCTATTCCTGAGAGCTAAGATGTTTGCCTTGTAAATTCCTAATTGTGACCACGCTTATTCAAAATTTTAAAGTACCCC
>DWNR01004301.1:0-11002 GCA_018250455.1 Polygonus leo
ATTTCGAACCTACGAGAATTCGATAAATCGTAGAACATCGCTAGAAACTGATTCCTTGGCCGCTTTATCACTTTCTGAGGCTTTTTCCTGCCTAGTTTTTTCATAGCCGTATAGTAATGTTTCTGGCTCTCTGTCAGAAACATTTCTAATACTCCACCTTCATACTGAAATGTAATTTTGGTATAAAAAATATTGCCATTATTCTTTAATAATGATGAATAAGTAGCAAAACTTACATGAAACTTACCTTTTTCTTGAGCATATTAAAATTATCTATTATTACTCCTATAAATAGATTCAACGTGAAGAATGATCCACAAACTATGAATATCACAAAGTAAATGTACGCGTAGAGGTTGGCTTCTCTTGCAGGCTGTAAATCCACTCCTCGAGCATCTACAGCATCAGCCATTACTTCCATCCAACCTTCAAACGTCGCTACTTGAAATAACGCTAAATATGCTATACCAACATGGTCGAACGATATCTTGGAATTTATCCAAGAGTAATTATTATAATAACACTCCCACTTATCATTTACTATCTGGAAGCAAAAGTTGTGTTGTAATTTTTAATGATAAAACAAAAATATATTGAGGTGTTTTTGTGTAGATGGCTTACCTCTAATGGTAATAACTCGCCTTCACCATCGATGCATTTAAAGAACTTTCCTCCAAAAAACTGCACACCCATTATTGAAAATATTAACCAAAACACTAAACACACCAATAACACATTGAAAATACTGGGTATTGCATACATAAGAGCATTTACGACTATTCTCATTCCTTGCCATCGCGATATAGCACGGAGTGGCCGTAATGCTCTTAACGTCCTTAGAGACCTAAGCACCTTTAAATTTTCATTTTCTTCAATTAACAAACTGAACACGGACACCTAGGAAAATACAAAAATGTAATTGATGATCATATAACATCACATATTTACCAATTATTTTTATACTTACAAAAACTATTGTAAAGTCTAGCAATGTCCAAAAACTAGTAAAATATCTGAAGAATCCCAGGGCTATCCACTTCAGAAACATTTCTATTACGAAGATCATGCAAAATCCAAGATTGGTCCAATAAAGTATTTTCTTTAGAGGAATATTCTTTTCGAGATGGATATCTTCGAAACATAGAGTAATGCTGGAAGCGAATATGAGAACTAGCACGAACCACTCGAAAGCAGGAGTGTCGACGTAACGAAGAACATACGTTCGAATAAACATCCATTTTTGACCTAATCTGGTTCGTATGCAAGCATCCCAACAGGAACAACTAAAAACATTAAATTATTAAAATAGTACACAAATAAACTTAAGTCAGTAAGGGCATGTATCTTGGTTTGAGAACTAACGTTTTATAGCATTGACGAGGAAAGCAATCCTGTGGAACTTTGGGTTCCTTTTGTTTTCCAAAGCCAGGAAATTTTCCCATCGCGTCTATGTACTGTCCCTTGGAGTTTTTCCTTCCACCTACAGTTAATTCATCTACGTAGGATACCAGTGTTTGCCAAGGATGTTTCATGTCTTCTTCTCCTGGTCGACTTAGCGGGTCACTGTACGTAATGTTAGCCGGCTGCTTTCTAAATTTTTCGGGTGTCGTTCGACTCGATATTTGCGCCATCTCGTAGTGCTCATTTTCATCTAAAATATTAAATTATTGTAATGAAAGTCGCTATTACACTCTTATGTAACAACTTTCTTTAACTACTTGCCTCTTGAATCTGAAGGTTGTGTGTGATATCCTGAAGACATTTGATTTAGTAATCTTTGAGCCTGGACCTGATGTTCAGTTGACGAAGTTTCGTCAAGATTTTCTTTAGAATCTTCCCGAATGCTAGTGATTTTGTGTTCAGTTGCTAAATCTCGAACATCTTTCAAAGTTTCTTGACTTCCATGATTAAAATTATTGCTAGCTTGATAAAGATGAGGGTATCCAAAATCAGAACCTACGGAAATTGGCCTGAAAAGGTTATAATAACATATTATTGAAACATCAAATGAATATATTATTATAATATCAATATTATTAGCATATTTTGATTATATATCTATTGTACCTATTTAGTGCTTCTTGATAACTATGATTATAAATATTGTCGTGGGGAAACAGGATGGTTTCTTGTACAGGCCCTGAGAATCTTTGCTCACTTGGAATTGACACTTTTTGTTCCTTCATAGCACGGTGTTGTACCATAAATTCGTTAACTAGCTCTTCTAATTTAGATTTTTTTTCAGTCTCTTTGCTTTTCGATATAAGGAAACCTTTTTTTCTTACTATAGAACGTATTCTATCGAAACTTTTAGCTAATTTAGAATCTTCCCCTACTTCCTGTAAAAAGAAAAATTGACACAATTAATTTCACTTTTATCTGCTTCCGTAAACTTAATATTTAATATCTTTGACTGCATTACAGTTCGCAATAAACGGGAGTTATACATCAATATTACTAAAGTTATAAACAATCTGCTTTTAAATCAGCCACCCACAGTTGTTTACTAAAAACAAGATAAAATCTATAGATAATCATTATAATGTTACATATTAATACGAATGAATTATATTTTTGTTACCTCCTTCCTATTTTTCAGTTCCTCGCTGTTAAAGCTATTGAGCAGCAAGGCGAGGAAGAGGTTGAGCACCATGAAGTTACCCATCACGAGGGCGGGAAGGAAGATGAAGAAGCAGCTCTCAGCGCCACTGGCCTGTTCAGCACGCATGCAGTCCCACAAAGGCTCGATCCACTCGCCACACAAGATCCGGAATATCATCATGAACGAATGGAAGAAGTCGTTGAAGTTCCACCTTTAGTTGGCAATAAAAGTTTAGAATCGAAAAAAAATATTTGTATATCCTAAGAAATATATTCGTATGTGAAGTAACCACATTTTTAAGAATATTTATTATTGACCATCTTAAAATATAACATCGAATACCTTTCCAACATATATATCTTTTCAACATATTCGAAAACCATTCGAAAGTCTACATCTATGTAGTAGTATCATGTATCATTTTAATTGATTGCAAGCATACATAAATATATATTTATAATCATACCTGGGTACAGGGTCTGGGTCAAACTTGTCTGGCGTGTAGGACTTGGAGAACAGCTGCATACCGATAACGGCGAATATGTATATAACTATCACTAACACGAATGTCAAATTACCGAGAGCACCTATTGTCGATATTATAATACTCAACAACACTTTCATTGTAGTCCATGATTGAGCTAACTTTAACACACGCAACTGAAAAAAAACATATTTATTAAATGAACATAGATTATATAGTAAAAATATGTGCGATGAAAGAAAGACAAGGAATTACTTTTAAATATCAGCATTAGACAATTATCGTAATACAGCAGAAATGTGAACAAGTTCTTTAAAAATACCAAATGACATTGATTCTGTACCTGCTTTTGATGTTTTAAAACGTAATGATTTAATACTTACCAAACGAAGGCCTCGCAATACTGATAGGCCATCAACAAGTTCAAATATGAGATCAAGAAGACTAGCTGACACTATAATTAAATCGAATATATTCCACCCACAGGCGAAGAAGTCTTTACTCATTGCCATCACTTTCATTATACATTCTAATGTAAATATTGACGTGAACACCTGGAAGATTAAAAGATTATATGAAAATTCGTTAAGGTGTATGTAAATTAATGCATAATAGGAGCCAAAAGGTGACAAAATTACCTTATTTCCTATATCTAACGCTTGTCTAACATTTTCGCTCATACCATGATGCTCTAAGGCAAGAAAAAGTGTGTTCAGAACTATGCATGTCGTTATAAATAACTCAAACAAAGGGTCTTTTACGATCCCATATAAACAGTTCTGGAACTGCAGCCAGCCTTCATAATCTATACAGCACGTAACGCAGCATTCGCAGTTCCTGTCCACGAGTTCATCTGTGAGCAATTGTTATTATTAGTAGTGATCTCGAGCTGGGTTAAAACACGCAAGCAACATTGACCACAGATAGAGAAAAAAGGACAATAGAAAAGAAGTAACAAGGGTAGCGAAAGCATAATAAAGCATAGATTATTTCAATGCAAAGCTTCTTCTGTAACTTTACCTAAGCTAATGTGTCATCAACGTCATTAGTTCTCAATTAAATCATGCAATTAAAAGCGGAAAATTGGGACTAAATAGAAAAACGCAGAAAAATGCACGGTAAAAAAGATTTAGGATTGCCAATATTTAATTTAAATGGAAAACACTGACCAAATTGGAATACTCAATTTTGTTGATCCCAAATTGAATCGCATAAAAGTTACAAAAAGTTATTAACTGGTACAAGAATATTCATTATCATTTAAAAGTCAAGTAATCCTGAAAATGAGACTTGAATGCGATTCCTTAGACGATCAGTCGACACCAAATCAACCAATCGCATAATCACCCTGCAGTCTTCCCGTGAGGAACAGGGGTGGACTGGGGGGCAAAAGCGTTGGCGTCTGTGTTTTACTAACCTGTGAAGTAAGTGCAATTTTGCTCGTAATTGCCCATATGAGATTTGTGCGTGGCTGCCAATAAACTGAGCTCATTAATTTTCGTCGTCTCCGCTTGGGGGAGGTCGGGCGCGCGCTTGTATGGCCAGTCCGCCCCTGACGATATTAATGAGGGTAGAAGCGAAATTGCAATAGTGTCGTATAAGAGTGCCCAATGAGGCGTCACCCCATTGTGACGTGAAGCTAATGGTGAACCTTATCAGCCACTAGACAACCATTTATCGTTAGTATACCAGGGAAAATCCTTAACGTATGCATAAAATATATCACGATGATGGAGATTAACTTTGTATTGAGTGTCATCAAGAATATTTTATAAACTGATATATATTTTTTGTTCTTTACAATAACTTTAACCGATTATGTATTAGGGTGTTAGAGTTTTAGTAATTAAATTTTATAAAATATTCTTATTTAAGAAAAATGGTTTCAAAAAAGAGACAAATGGCTGTTTCTCTGACACTGGCTGCTTACATTTTTACATAATTGTACATCTACTTCTTGGTAGCATTAAAGAAGGGTTGTGTGCAAATTATTACTAAATCTATCATATATACTAATTAAATATTTAAAGCTACCGACGTAGCGCCGTTTTATTCAAGCACTTAATTAAGATTATTATCATACGGCTTATAAAAATCAGAGTAAATATATTAAAGTTAAAGAAAAAATCTTACATAATGCTTCAGAAATCCAAAGAAAATATCATCTGTTTGCAGATGCGAGTTGAAAAAGAGTGACTAATTAGGTTCGAGTTTAAGAATAGTCAAGAAAAAATGAGGTCGTTACAGCTACATACATAAGAAATAGTATTATATAACGAAGATAAATATTTGTAGTCTGTACACTATTCTGGATGATAATAGAATTGCAAAGGACGCAAGCACTGAAAGTTGAAGAAGTACCTAAAGGGAATGTCCTATGTGTTTGTAAGAGTATAGAAAAGTGTATTCATGCACGTCATTTGCCGCATATCCATTAATATCTTACATTCAGTATAAACTAAACTACTCGATGAAAGAAGGTAAAGATTGGTTGAAAATTGTAGATTGAAAAGCTTAACAATCTCAAATAATTTCGTGTTTGCGTTGCAAGCATTCTGAAATAATGGCTGCGTCGATCTGTGTTAGATTTCTTGTGCTCTTCAGTGTCGAAGCCGTGCCAATCATAGAAGATATTTCATGTAACGCAACCAAACTCGGGAAGACCATACTTAACTTAAATATTTCTTTGATTGCATTACATATTGGATAAGTGCAATAAGTAAGAAAGTTTTTGTTTTACCTAGCACGACGATCTGATTCAGGTAATCTGGATTTAGCGGATATCTCTCTTGAATGCTGCTCTTCTCACCGTTTTTTGGTTTCTCTATCGGCTTTTCTACTTTAGACCCATTCTTTTGTTTTGGCTCCTGTTTTTTCTTTTCCTTCTCCTGTAACGTTAAAAGGATAAATATGTTAATTTTCCATTTGTTCTTTACAAAAACTATTTTAAATTTTATTTTGCATCGTTTTGTAGTTACATTTCTTTATATGTAATATTATTTACAAATTTCTGCCATAGATACTTAAAATTAAACCAAAATAACTTAATGTTTTCAATATTTTTGTTGTGTATGTTAATTCTTTGGTTGATGTGAGTGCATGAACGTGAATTTGTTTATGTGTGCATGTTTAGGTCCTGTTTAATCTATCATGTGTATGAATAATTTAACAATGTCTCGAAATGTTGAAATGTTGATACATTTTATTATGTAAAGGTAGCAAACGAGCATCCAGTCCACCTGATGGTAAGTGCCGCCCATGGACATCAGTAATCATCCTCAAGTACGATTGAGTCATACCTAAGTTTGATCACAGATGCGTTGCTACCCCTGAGGACTAAGATGTTCGCCTCGCGTTTAAGTATAGCCGGCAACCACGCCTCTCCATACCGAAACAATAAATTGCTTTAGGGTGGCGGTGGGACCTCCTTGGTCGAACTACATGAGTTCTATCACCTGACTGAAAATATTGCAACTATATAAAGTGAAGCTAAGCTATATCTAACTAAGCTATATCTTAGAAAAACAGCACAGTACATACTTGTTTAACCAGCGGTAGCGTAGTAGGTGGTGGGTGCGGTTGGGGCTGCGGCGGCGGCGGCATGAGGTGCGTCCGCCGCGGATGCGTCGTCGCTTGGTCGTCGGACGTGTGCTCCCCGTCGTCGTGGTCGTCGACGACCCCCGAGTCGTCTAGTGACGACTCCCGGTTGTTACTGTGGTCGCTTAGCTGGCGACCCGCGACGCTTAACGCACCCCGACCTGGAATAGTAGACCATGAAATATGCTGTATAGCGAGACCGTCGTAGAGACTTGTAGTTGTGTAAGTAAGCTTTTTGTATCCATTGTATAGCATTTGAACAAAACAAATTGGTGTCAGCAAATAGAAAAAAAAAACATTTACCGTACATTTACTAGTAAGTATTACATACGTAATTTAGGCCGCTATCCCACTGGCGTTTTTCGAGCGATTGACAAGCGGCAGAGGTCCTCCGACGACGATGCAGCGGCAATGGCGCGTGTAAGCGACAATATTGCGACGTTTCTGAACAGTTCGCGTCGCTAATATCTATATGAAAAAGCCTGCCACCATCGCAACTCAAGAATAAGGTGATATCGTTGCTTGCACGCGACGTTCTCGCGAACGTCGCAGAAACGCTGTCGTTGAGAAATTACTAAAAAATCGCCAGTGAAGTAGCGATCTTAGAAAGCGCAAGAACAAAAATATTTACCGCACTTTAACTGTCTCTTTATATAGATTTAGAAATACGAAGGTAACTTTTAGAAAATTAAGGAAAATATTTACCCAAGGCATTGTCGGGATGTAGTGTGTGAGGCGGCGGCGGGGGCGGGGGCGCGGGGGGCGGCGGCGGGGACCCGCTTGGGGTCAACGACCGCGACCGAGACCGGGAACGAGACCTGTAAGAAACCCATGGTTACAGTTTCTCGATGGTAAAGGAACCATACACTGCTGATCAATCTTTTAAGAAACTAACTGACCCGCGCAACTTCGTTCGCGTCATATAAGAGAGTGGGTTAAATTTTCCCCGATTTTTGCAACATTTTTCGTTGATGCTCTGCTCCTATTGATCGTAGCGTGATGTTGTATAGGCAATAGTTTCCTCAATAAATGGACTATTCACCATAAACATATTTTTTTAAATTAGAACCAGTAGTTCCTGACATTAGCTCATTCAAACATACAACAAAACTCTTAAGTTTTATATTATTAGCATAGATATAGAAGACGGCATCAGTCCTCAGGAGTACCAACGTTTGTGACTAACAGTCCTAATTTTCCTGTTATTAGCAAATATTTCTTTTAACATTAGGTGTGTTAATCGTAATATTAGTTGGAAGTACAGTCCTGGTACAGTAAAGTTTCAGACTTTACACGTATTTACATTTACACTTTACATTTATACATGATCCAAAGTTTGTTGCAGATGTCCATTGGTGGCAGTGGCTTTTTACTATCAGGCATTTATTTATTTATAAAATCAAAATCAATTTTAAAGGAATGTACTGGGCAGAATTTCGCCTAAATTAGAAACATCAAAATTTTAAAAAATCAAAAAGGGAAGATCCAGTAACATTAAAAAAACATTTAAAGAGATAACTTGCTTTTTTAGTTGTTTTATGATAAAATAATTATAGAAGCACGTCTAGATTCTCAATGATACGGAACACGTGTTAGTTTTTAACAAATTAAACAAATGCCTTTAAATTATCTTACACGCGCACATAGAAAAATAAATAACAAATCATTATAGATTAGAGTACTCTAATTTGTTTTTGTTGGTAACGTGACGATCGTTCCCGTGATACATTGCTCAGTCAGGAGCGCCTTCGTTAAAAAACAACCCATCAGCTTAAAGTACACTATGGAGCAGAAGCAATCACTAGAACGTGAAAAATATAGAAGGATAAAGATGTGTGTCGTGATATTTCTTAGCCTTGTTGTCTTTTTCTGTTACATGGAGAAAGCCTGAGAGACATCATTGTAAATTTTCCACCATTACCGATATTTTCTTGGAACCATAATATGTATATATGAAGCGAGAATACGATTTATTTTAGCGTGGATTGAATGTGTGGATTTCAGGCATACAGATGACAACATATTTGTGGTCCAAGTAGGTACAAGTAGGACATCAGTCATGTGTTGACAGCTTTGCTTTAAGAAATGCTTTTTTATACCTTTATAGATTTTATACACTCAATGGCACGTGCACTGGCTGGGTAATTTATATTTTTTTTAATTGAAAATTTAACGCTACTGAACAGCGTATAGCGGGTCCACTAGTAGGCATGTACCTCTATAAATATTATACGTTCTTGTAATAATGGGTAAAGTGGGTTTTATACAAGACATTTTCCCTTATATAAGTAATACAGTGGAACATATTTCTAATCGCCATATCTTTGCAAAGGAACCACAGGTTACCTCCAGATTAGGTTAACTGTCCTGAGGAAAACACCAGACGACCGCTGGATTTTTAAGGCACGGATATGATTGGTGTACCGCCTTTTTAAGGAAGTCTATATCCAGTCGTGTACAATTTCCCGTTGATGGTTTTGTGTTGTATAAAAGTAGCAAACGAGCAAACAGTCCACCTGATGGTAGAACTATAGTCCTATCTTAGGTTGACGGTGTATGAGCGGAAATGCTTTATTAACTATAACTATACATTTTTTTTAATATAACGCATATATTAAATATATACGCCTACTAGCAATCAAGTTAAATAATACTCTTCAATTGACACGCTTTTGTAAGAATGAACTGCAGATTCAAAAGAGCGTGGGAGCGCGATCTTACATAAAACTTTATCCTTATTCGAGATCGTTTGTTCCGTTTCGCATTCGATTGTCCCGGGGTTCATTTCGCCTTTCTATGCGTGGCCTGAATATGTTATCTGCCTTGTAAAGGGCAATGGTGGGTAGACGATCTTTTTGCTCAATAAGTAAATGATTTTTAAACTACTAGCGTTTTAGGTGGCAGTTTTAACGTCATAAAAGTGATAACGTGTTATCAATTTGACAAATGGGATACTTTTTCCATGTCTATGTCTAAGCATTTCTTTCAGTGTCGTAGTCTAGCCAAAAGGAACATAGTTCGCCTCCAGACGAGGTTAATAAAACCTAAAAAAGCTGGCGTGCAATCGCTGGATTTATGAGACAAAGGACTGCTTTGTGTGGCGCCATATAGAGGAAGCCTAAATCCGGTAGTATACTTGGTTAATTGATGGATGGAACAATCTCTTGTCAGAGCTGATGAACGTTCCGTTCTATTTCAGAAAAATCTAGAAAATATTAATGCAATTTTTGGTGTCCTTTATGAATGTTGTGCACAGACGTAAACCTGACTTTTTAACCAAATAATAGGATAGGTCCTGGTTGTAAAACATATTTGCTGCTTATTATTAAGTAAATATTATTCTGACTTCAAAATGAGAGAGGAGATATACTCTCGGGCATGTGTGTCAGCTCCTATATTCCTGACCCTAACGAAACTAAGCTCTAGAGATAGGTTTGGAATGTCTTTAATGACTGCCGGGAATTTTATACTTAGTGGAAAATACCCTTTTCCGTTCTATTTAGGCTTTGTGTTAGGTTTTGTTACTATATATTCTTCTTGTCTAGACGCAGGGCAGCGCACTAGTCCAAGTTCCAGCTTAATGCACATTGATCCAGTGCATTGCATTCGGTGGTAGAAGAAGAAGACAAGAATAGATTAAAATATGCGTGTTTAGCTTCCTACCATAACTTCTTTATCATTTCACGAAAATGTATACATAAAGCTTTGAGGAGACTTTTGAATTATTTGTAAATTATAAATAATTAAAATTTCTGGAATTCGGTTCTGGAATGTTCGAATTTAAAAATCGCCCATTTTTCTGCTGATATATTCATAGACACATTGTAATTAATACGCCTTAAAACAGCGATGATGACCAATACGATAGGTAACCTATACGATACGATAATATACGATTCGATACGATACGATATCGTATCGTAAACTATACGATAGTTGATTTCTTTTTCATTTGTTTAATACAAAAAAGGGAAGAGTTTCAGAAATAGTTATGTAAAATAAGGACTTAGGTCCCAAGGGAACCTCTTAAGGGAACATTTTGGTCTCTTAATGTACTGAGATCAGTGAAAAATTTGACCAAATTCCATAAATTTCCTATTTAACTTATGTAACTGTTTGGTGAATGACTGTTACTCAGCGAAGAAGCAATTTGTTTAAAAGTAAATTAAAACTTTGCTCGATGAGTCAGTCAACCATGTTCGTATATTGATTTAAAGAGAAACAATAATGTTGAGTGAGTTTCCAAAGTTGTCGACTGAATGTGAATAGGTGGAGACATGTTTGGCTGAGAGACAAAGTTGTCTATGCACATAAATATT
>DWNR01004302.1:0-11002 GCA_018250455.1 Polygonus leo
GTTATGGGTTGACCCCAAATGTTTGTAACAGGGTCGTTGACTCACATATGACCTAAATACTCATTTACTGAATGACCCATTCCCTTTAATGCAATTTAAATAGCAAATGAGCATGCATTTCACTTGATGGTAAGTACCTACTGCTGCTGATTGATTATATTATTCGTGTGTAATATGGGTGTCATGCAATTGGTAATCGTTAGTCAACTTTAGCCCTTCCCTTGCTACGCGATTAAAATAATACCTTATATTGGTTGTACCAACTACAGGAGCATTTCGAAAGAAATCTATCTATTATTTATTTACAACATTAGACCTTATCCTGAGAGTCTCATCTACATCTCAGAATAGTTAATTAAGTTAATAATAGTTAAAAATCCACGAAGTAAGCCTTATGAATAAACGACATGATGCCACTGCCGATGACATACGAGTATATCTACCGATGACAATAGTATCGGAGTCAGTATGAAAACATCCTACGGATTGTGGTGTAATACTAGAGAGGATGAGGTTCATTTTTAAATTTACTGTGTAACGGGTACTCGGGATAAACGGTTATTTAGATGGCGATATTTCGCGGTGACCACGATCCATGTATCTGGATCGAAATATCGGCATCTAATAAACCGCTTATCCTGAATACTCGTTACTAAATAAATTTAAAAATGTGAAAATTCTTCAATGACTCTAGTTTAAAATCATAGGATGAGGTTCATTACTTCACCTGGTAGTAGTCATTCAATATATTGCTCATTGTACTGGATACAAGTGTAATAAATCCCAAGATCACTACCCCACGTCACTAAGATCAAGGTGAACTTACGCTTGCGCTTAAGTTTGGCCGATAAACATACATCTCTAAACGTAGTACCAGAATTGCTTTACGGAGGTTGAGGTGAAAGATATAAATTGGCAAAGGTTTTGGGAAAGTTTTAGTTGGGGAATAATGAATAATAATGGGTTCTAATGATAATCCACCACCTTATAAATGGTCACTGCCGCCCATGGACATTAGTAATCATCTCCAAGTACAAATATACCTAAGTCTGATCACAGATGTGTTGCTATCCCTGAGGACTAAGATGTTCGCCTCGTGTATAGGTGTAATCGGCAACCACGCCTCCCCACACCGAAACGCAATAATTGCTTCACGGAGGATGGTACCTCCCCGGTCGAACTAAATGAATTCTACCACCTGGAGAAATCAACCACATTGGCTACAATAAGGTTGATTGATTGACGCTCCCGTTGCACGGAAATCGCTAATGCTAATTTGTCGCTCCCATTGTACAGAAATCGCTAACGCTAATCAATTGGACCATAACTCGATACGTTAACGTGTTCCTTCGAGTTTGTTCGCTGATCCCCAGATCTTCGCCCAAATACTTTCCAAATGCCTCCACTCTGTTTTTCAACTTAATCGCAAACGTTAAGGATTTGCAAGTTTACTTTTACATGTGTTCCCTTTATTTGAGTGGTATGTCTTAAAACAATTGATTCCTTCTTTCGAATGAGATTTATGTGATTCTATCGTCTTTTTTATTTTGTAATATACGAAAAACTGTTCATAAATAGGACTTTATTATAATTTCTTATCAACTTTACATTTAAAAAATATAAATTCCTAACTTGATCGTTAAATCTGCTATTTATATAGGTACCTATATAGAAAGTTGAATTAATATTTTTGTAATAAATGTATGTTTTAAATTTCAAGTTTTGAGTCGAAATCCAGATATTTGTTAGATATCTCCAAAAACTTTTTTTCTCCACAAAGCAAATAAAGTGCTAAATTGTTTTTATTACTCTTCCACTTGTTACATTACTTATGACTGTTTTTAATTAAACGTACAATGTCGTAGGATTTCCTTATTATGTACTAACTGTGCCGCGCAACTTCGTTTGCGTCATATTCTTATATGGACCCCCTTTCCCGTTTTTGCAACATTTTTCTTTGATACTCTGCTCCCATTGGTCGAAACATTATATAGTCTACTCTATAGGTTTCCTCGATAAATGTACTATTTAACACAAAAATATTTTTTCGAATTGAAAAATTATTTTCAATTCGAAAGTAGTTCCTGAGATTACAGCGTTCAAATAGCGCGTAAAAATATATAATAATAATATAAACAATACGATACTAATGTACACTACAAACCTAACTATTAATGCAATATAAAAGATAGATAACTTTGAAAGTATCATCACTAACCCCAAACTAATTACAGAAGCAATGAAAAACACGAATAAAAATCTTTACAACCGCTTAATCGCTGTAGAATACATATTTCGCTTATCGTTACAACTAAAACTGGAACTAATTCTACGGTAGCTTACTAAATAAATGCGATAAAACACTACAGCTCCTTATCGCGACGATAAGTTCGCGATTATTAAATGTTTGAGCAACTTCCGGACATTTTCGTAAAGCGCTCGCACAGAATTGTTTACCCGGTTTTGTTCGTGCAAGGCTTGCTACATAATTTAATTGTGTCAATACTTGAAATAGTTGCATGATAATTACATTTTAATACCTAGATAGGTACAGTAAAAATAGATTTGAGATGTTTTTTGCTAATGTAGTCGTGTACGGTTAGCCGATAAATATGCTAATAATATTTATTTATTACTTTTCAGTTTTTTTATCGTTTACAGGTCGCAAACGAGCATGTACGCCACCTGACGATAAGTGGTCACTGCCACCTATGGAGATTAATAATAATCATCCCTGATTACAATTGAATAGTACCTGAGGTTGACCACAAATGCTACCCCTGAGGACTAAGATGTTCAGCTCGCGTTTCAGTAGTAGCCAGCAACCACGCCTTTCCAAACCGAAACACAATAAGTTGCTTCACGGGGGATAACGAGGGTGGCGGCCGGTCAAACTAAATGAGTTCTACCACCTGACAAAGTTACCACCAATCACTACTATATCAAGTTACTATATCACCTCCAAAATATTCCAATTTTTATCAAAACAACACTCCTATCTCATTACTGTCCAACACGAAACCCAACAGTTATGAACTAACAGAAGTTAGTACGGCACAATCAAAAAGCATTTCGAAAACCATTACGCGAACTCAAACAAAACCGGTCACACGACGCGTTTTTCGTTTCAGCGCTTTGGCACAAGTCCGGACGTGTTTATTACATTACATTACAGTTGTGAACAGGTTTAAAATGAAACATGTTGGCGTAAAGCGCAGAGCTGTTCAGTTGACAGTCTCTCTTTCAAAGTCTCTTTGTTATTGTTTCATTATTTCTATAATCGGCTAGTAAAACCTATAATTTGCAACCTAAGTGTAGGTGGGACTAGCACATATATTTCGTACTTACTGCCAAAAGATGGCGTAGTTACACAAAACACTTAAACGAATTACAACTTTATATGTTAGATCAATAACTAGATGGCATTATATTATAAATACTTTTCATAGTGAGAAAGACCTATCCCATCCTCAACAGTGCGACAATATGTGAGGATGATGATTATAATATAGTATATTTTTAACATATTAAATAGATTATTAAATAACTATTTTTGTTTTATTAAACAAACATTTTCAAGACCATTGTAATATATACACATTGCGTAAAACAAATTAAATGGCTACCTATAACGATTAAAGAGATAAAGACCTGTGACAGACAGACGGACGACCAGACAAGTTCACGGTTGGGTCGATGGCGGAACTTTAGTAACAAAGTTTAGTTTGAGACACAACCCGAAAATTAAAAAAAAATAACTTGATATAATTTTTAGGAAATGTTAGTTAAATGTTTCTGGAAACAATATTTATATTGATCAACGTTAATCATAATTTTAATAAACAATTACAAAAAGTTATTTGCATCAATACCTTTTTTCGTATAACCCATAACGAGTTTGAACGTGTTCGTTTCATCATAGTTGCGAAGTTTGAAAATGAAACACGATGACGGTTACTCGTTGGAAACAATCGTGAAGTGTAATGCGCGAAAAATAAGGCGGTCGTATCGTTTCGCTCCGGACTTACAGCTAGCATTTAGTTTCCTAGATGCGCCTTTAAATGTACTTTGGATGTTTTATTTATTTATATTTCTTTTTTATTATTAGTTAAATAAAGTAAAACGAGCATGAAATCCATCTGAAGGTAAGTGGTCCCCCAAGGATACTTGTTACCAACAAGTACTTTTGTATCGTACCTCGGTTGACGATAGATGCGTTGCTATCACCGAGGGCTAAGATGTTCGCCTCGTTTGTAAATATAGGTCGATACCGACACTTCTTGAAAATCGAAACGCGAAGGTTACTTCACGAAGGATTATAAGGGCTAGCAATGGTGCCCTGGTGCTCTGGTCGAACTACACGCCTTGATAGACTTGATAGTTGGCAATCTTTGTTATTAATAAATAATCTACGTACTTCATCATATCAAATTAATGTATCTTTCCGCTCCGGACTTACCCGTACAGCTAGCATGCTGGATGCGCTTTCAAGTACACTTTAAATATGTATGGTTTGCGTTTCTTTGTTTATTATTGATCTATGCACTTAATCACCTTCCATTAGTGTTACACTGACAGGTGTGGATTTCCTCCCAGGATGAGCAGGATTAAATCTTAGTCCGCCGTATTGGCTAAATGTAAATTGATTTTCACACTTTTTAGTCGCCGACATGGAAACTAAGACATTATTGACTGTCTTTAGTATTACTTTCCAATTAATATTACAGTAAACAAACTTGAACTTGAATTAATGTTACAATTAACAAATTTGAACTTGTTCGTTTTATCACAGTTACAAATATTTTGAAAATAAAACACAAGGGCGTTTAATCGTTGAAAACAGTGTTGAAGTGTTAAGCTGTTATATCATACTGCTCCGTACTTACAACTCATTTGGTTTGCAGGAGGCGCCTATAAAAGTATTAAAAATATGCAATATTAATTTTAATTTGCGTATTTTTTCACGACCCTATAACTGGAGCACCATACCTCTTGAGCCGTCCCTTGAAACTTAAATGTTTATCACATGTATTACTTAAGTCACTTGACAAAAGCTAGTGAAACAACTTCATACAAACTAGTTATCTTTTATTTCAACTTGAACACAACACCATTTCTTAAAGGAACTTCTTTATCTGACCGAACAGCGTTGAATATTGCATGTCTTCTACCTGTCGAATGCGATGTAGAGACTACTACTTTTCTATAAAATAAGATATCAAACCAGAGCCATAAGATAAATCTATATCTGACACATCCAGGTAATCTAGTAGACGTGCAACTGGGCTCCTTGCGCCGAGCTACAGACTGATCTATTTCGCCCAACGCCTCACTCGGCTCTGCTCCAACTGGGTTTCAAAATATTTTCAACGAAATTCGATGATTTTTATCTAGTTTTAAAGTGAAAACATCTTTAGCACCGTTATGATTTGAAACTCGGTTATTGTAAATAAGAATAGTAATAGATAGTAAATCAATTTTATTATCTTTGCATTGATTCTATCATCTTCAAGATTATGTTCCTGAAAGTTTCACTTTTACCGCGTATGACTTGCGTACACGTTCCTTTTTTTCTTTATTGACACGTTTTTATTACCTCATATCTCGGATACACGTCTCTGTTATCGATATTATGAGCGTATTAGTAAGCAATTATTATCATCACTTGCTATTATAGTGATCTACGGAAACATGAGATCTGTAAAGTCTTCTAATTCGGATCTATCAAGCGATGTAGACTGTGGACAAAGTCCTTCTGAGAGAATATTCTCTTAACAGTGAGACAGTAATTCATATAACTTTAGTAATACGTTAATATTATTTAATAATAATTTTATTATTACAATTTTAGTTTACAAGCCATCCAAAACAAAGTAATCCAACTTATAAGCAAGTGAGCTGCCTAACCCGCATTGCCTCATCTAGTCAATAGATCCACGAACAGCTGGGCTCGTCCTGCGAGCGAGAGATACAAACTGATCCATTTCGCCCCAACGCACCCCTTGGCTACGCTATAACTGGCTTAGGAAATATTTTGTACTGTAGTGGTATAGTAGATAAAATTGGTAGTTATTGGACATGCAATATCGTTAAATATATAATATACATTTGCGGTCCTGTCCTTAAAGACCATATTTTTTATTTTAACATCCATGGGTGATGGTGGAATTTTATTACAAGATGCAAACTTACTTGCAAGACTGATACCTTGTAGCCAAAGATATGTACAAGCTATTTAACTAAAACGTTTGCAATTAAACGCAAATGATGTTATTTAGAGCAAACGAGCATATAGTCCATACATCTGCGGACTTCCCTCATTCTTTAAAAGAAACCAGTAATAAAAACACTAATAGCTTGCACAACAACTTCTATCGGGTGGGAATAGATGAGGAGGTTATAGATTATTACAATCTTTTTTCTGCAACTTAATATTTTTAAGTCAGCTATTACTTTTAAAAAACAATTATTTACGACAATTAGTCTCCGTTGCCGCCATTACATAGTCCATCCATCGTACAGCTCAACTCAACATATGAGTTTTTTTATCTTATAAAGGTAGGAAACAAGCATGGTCACTTCCGCCCTTAGATACAAGCAATAATCCCCGAAAACAATTTATTCGTTGCGTCCATAGGCTATCCTGTCCATATGCTACCCTTGAGGACTAAGATGTTCGTCTCGTGTATAAGTATAACCGGCAACCACATCTCTCCAACCCGAAACACAATAAATTGCTTCACGGATGATTATGAGGTTGGCGGTAGTATCTTCCCGGTCTACCTTTGCTAGGCAGTAGAACTTATTTAGTTCGACTTAGAAATATAAATTCTAGCCTAGAGATATAAACTGATCCATATCCCTTAACGTAAACATTTGGAAATATAAAACATGCTAATACACGCCATTGAAGAGGGTATCGCTGAGGTGTGCCTGATGCAGTATTTCGCTAGAGGAGAGATTTTTAAGCAATTGAACCATTTTGTTCCGACGCCCGAAGCCCGCTCCAAAACAGCTTTCGAATATTTTACATGATAATACGCTCCGTGGGATAGGTGAGGTGTCTTAGATGCGAGGTGGAAAAGATAGCATTTTAAAAGAACTCCAGATTTTCTCGTTACATCGCCTTGGATTTATCACGCCATTCTCCAGGAACACTGTATTTGGATACTTAATAGTACGGCCAATAATAATTTTCTTAGCATAATATAGCCAACTGAGCCAAAATACAACCAAATTGAGAATAATAAATTTTTTTTGGACTTGGTTAATAAAGGAGGAACGCTTTAGATTTTTGGAAGGCTACGATATATTGTCGCCTCCTTTATATTTAATAGTCCGTTATTACAAATTGTTCGGGGCTTTATTAGCGGTTTTTATTATAGCCAATACAGTACTTGCCAATGCTTTGCATTCTTCTCCACTGATTCACATGGGAACAATGCAGAATAAGTCAGCCTTGCTTTTTCAGATTCAAAAAGACTCTTGTTCAGAAATGGGACCTAAAATTATGCAGCTTTGTATAATAACGTGCCTCACGCATCACTATCATAAAAACAAAAGGCGGCAGTTTTCTACCACCTTGAAACATCCAGCACTTTGAAAACAAAATTCAAGTCTAGGTACTAACGGTGGAAAAAGAAAATTCTTTAAAGTAACTGAACCGGTTTGTTTCCTAGACACATCCCATTGAGTTTATTATGCCTTGCTCCAACAAAGCTTTCGTATATTTTACATGCTAATACGCTCCATAGGAGACGATAGCTGAGGTGTGCTCTGTTAAATTTCTAAAATATAAGCTAACATTGCCAAAGTAAATAGGTATGATGCGGATTACTCAAAATAATATTTTTTATTTATAATGGGAATAAATACCTTGCAAATGACACCATCACAAGTAACAAACACCATGTAAACGATTTATAATACAACAGTATACAGCTTATATTCGTAATGAATGCATTCGTGAAAGAACCAAGAAATATATTCGAAGAACCTGATCACGTTCAAACCAAAAGCAGCCGCTTAAACTTCAATAGTAAGATTGATTTGTCATTGAAAGTATACCGAGAGGTGCCCTTGCCAATATCAATTTCCACTACTACGAGTATAGATGCTCTTAAGCTGGTCTCATATGCAAAACCACCTGCTCAGGAATAACTTTTCATTAGTGACCAGCTTCTTCCAAGATTAATGAAGATAAAGGTTAATGAAGGATAATGAAGATAAAGTATCTTAGGTTTGTTATAGATGCCCTAAACACCATTGGCTACAGCCCAATGATTTCTCTCGTTTGCTTCTTGAAAAATATTCGAAAAAAACTACGTAAAGTTTTATCGCAATAGCCATGAATCGTTTAAAATATTGCAAAAATTAAAACCACCGCTTCTATTTGCACGCAGAATTACACGGAGTACTTTTTAAGTTGCTTAATGAGTAGAACTACCAGGCTTAATAAAGTTAATCAAAGAAACATCTTAAGGCACTACTCGACAGCGTCTTGACTGTAACATAAGAATTTATGTCTACAGCGCTTTTTTATGAAACTTGAAATTATGCTGGGAGTAAATGGCTCGAGCATTTGCAGCCAAGATCACGAGATAGTATTAATTATCATCTTATCTTGATTTTTTCATTTATTACTATATTTGAAATTATTAAAAATCTCAAGCCACTAAATGTTTTATTTTATTTAAGATCTATTACTATCATCAGTAGGATCCAAGCAATTTTTCACTTCATATAGAACGTACAGGTATCATCTGGTTTTGTATGTTTGGTCACAGTTTCTTCTGTTGTTAAAGCAAGTCCTTTGAGTAATCACTGCCCAGGGCTCAAGCCCTGAATGAAATTTATATGTTGCCTTCAAGTTGATCAGTTGAACCACTTGACCTTGAAACAAAACTACACTTGACAGCTAACTAATCCTAGTTCACAATGGAACAATTACACTAAATCATATTTCATTTCCATTACATTAGGTTACACATTACACTTCCTCGTGTAACTCGTGTATACCCGAAATCACCGCTGAACCAGTAGTCCAAGTTTCTTCTCATTTAACTTCCAAATTCAACTAATGTGCAGAAAATTCCGGTTCAAATATTGAATTACAAATATCAAGCAAGTCGTTCGGCAGCGACTGTGTGTTGATATGTGACTTTGTTTGAAGTAGGAACTTAAGCACGGAAAGTTTTAAATCCACTTGAGCGTCTGCTATTTAATCAAATCTACATAAATGTTCTTTCGCCTTCCTACTGTCTGCCTTTTTGAGGCGAAATTTTGTTAATTTAACTTAAGCGGTTTTAATTTTCAACTATGCTCTATTTAGTACAGATTTGAAATGATTTGTCGTAAATTATTTTTAGTTACTTTCTTCAAGTCACAAGTAACTTTTGTTACATTTATTTTTATCGAATTAATTGTTAGAAATGTCTAGAGAACATCTCCAACTTGTCACAGTGGCAGTGGAAATAAGGGGTAGGCTTGAGTTACTAGCCTTTTTGATTTAGATTTTGTTATTTATGTTACTAAAGGAATTATATTATGATTTTGAGATTTTAGGCTATAGACCATATTTTTAAAAAGTCATATACTTATTAAAATATTGTCTAACTAATTTTAAGTAATCTTCGTATATTCCAATTTTACACTTTTCTTTATAAGTATAACACCTACAATACAGCAAACCTGAATTACAATACTGTATTTACGTGCAAGTAAAGCCTTTATTTAAACAATAGTTCCCAAATATATTTCGTACCAAAATATCCTTTCCATACATCACAACTGATAATTTGTCAGTATCTCCACGCATAAGTGAGTTATCCACAAATTACAGCGACACTTGACGAACTCGCGTTGTGGCAGAACCACGGCCTTGACAAATGGATTCAGTTCTAGGAGTCGACGGTTGATTAATATTGGTATCCCGGGACTTTGCTCTATATTAATACGTATATTCTTGTACTAAAGTTGTTCATTTATTAGAAGTTATTTTAATTTTGTAACACAAAAAAGAACAACAACTTAATTTTTTAAATTTTTTGAACTTTTATCTCTTAATCTAAAATAATGGCATTCAATACAATAATTTAATATCTTACTGTATTGATATATTTTTGGTGATATGATTATTATATTGTGTTTTTATAACGAAAATCAGTTGTTAAAACCATTGTGCGTAGTATTTAACTGCTTGATTTATTGTATTTTCCAAGTTTTTATCTTTCAATATTTAGAAACACATTCGCTAACGTTGAATTTAGATTGAGTTTAATGTCTGCTTCTGTATGAATCTCGGCATTGAACATCAAACAACATTATGTATGCATTCGAATTGTGTTTACCGTGCGCACGATATAATGTCAGTAGTTCTCAAAATAAACTTTTTAAAAACAACAATTTTTTAAAGGAAAAGCTTATTTTATTATTTTAAGCGCATTATCATATTTTAATGCCCTTAAAAGAATAAAATAATCTTTTCTTTTAATTTCATCAACTTATATCGTCATTACAAAATGTATGTAACAAAAAAGTTTCGTTTTCAAAAAAGTTTTTTTTTTACTTTTGAGATCATTGGTCATAGTCGGTCAATTTCGAACAATTTAACTCTTCGATCTAAGATACCTTCTAATGATTGGATTAGAAAAACAGAATTGAACTAGCATTTCTATTCCCAGCAAGTCTATTCATTTGATACACAAATTTTAGAAGCGCATCAAAAATAACTAGTTCGCTATCTCGATGGTCCCGCCATGCTGGATTTAGAATGACGTCACACAGCTCACCATGCATTGTCACGTCATCAAAACTGAACGTGTGCACAAAACTTCGACTTAATTGGTAGAAGATATCTGCTTCCAAATAGGGATGCAAGATTTCATCCAAACAAAACATTGTTATATACATACATGCATTGCAAGTTTTTTTTTATTGTCTTAAGGTAGCAAACGAGCATGCAGTCCACCTGATGGTAAGTGGCCACTGCCGCCCATGGACA
>DWNR01004303.1:0-11001 GCA_018250455.1 Polygonus leo
AAGCAAACGAGCATGCATTCCACCTGATGGTAAGTGGTCACTACCGTCCATGGACATTAGTAGTTATCCCCAAGTACGATTGAATCGTACCTGAGATTGACCAGGTGTTCAAACCGAAACACAATAAAGTGCTTCACGGGGGATTATGAGGGTGGCGGTGGTACCTCCCCGGTTGAACTACATGAGTTCTCATGTACCTGTACAGATAGATTATTTATATTTTACCACCTGTAAAATCTATCAATAATCTATCTATCACGGTGGTAACCAGATTTCAGTGATAGGTACACAAATTTCCACTGATATTGGTAGCGTAGTTTCTAGGATAACATAATATAAGATGATATATAGAAGTTTTACGTTAAAATACAAATAGGACAGAATTCCTACACGTCTATCAGAATTGGATCAGAAATAACATGGTTAGATCGAATACCCGCGTCGTCGCAAGCGTGTCAATTTGATTTGTGTACACTATTTTCAGGGTGAAATCATTTTCGCAAATACCCCGAAATATCATGTCATATATTACTATCGTTTGATAGAAAAGTTACTTAATATCATACATTATTATCTGATTTAACGGTGACTCATTATGGCAATCTAAAGTCGGTGAAACAAGTTCACCTGGTGAAAGGTTTTACTGTCCCAACCATAAATATTCTACTTGAAGACAAATACTACTGAGATCGATCACAGATGCACGCATTACTACCCTAAATACATTTGCCTCGTATTAAGGTTACACCTCCCGAACTAAAATACAAGATTCAGTTTACGGAATAGATTCCCTTGGTATATAAATAGATTCACTTGGTATTATAAGGCGGTTATCCCCATTTATATATGAGTACTATATTTACCAAGTCTCAAGTATATTTAAGACTCAAGAGTACATTGACTATATAGAAGTCGTTTAGAGATGTATTTCTGTTCTTCTTTTTATATTTTATACTATAATAAATCTGTCACTGATCGCTGCACATAAAGGATATTTGGAAAAATTCGTCCCCTCGGCAAAAATCTGTAGTAAAGAGTAGAACACAATATTCTATTTGCAGCGTATTAATCTGAGAAACGGATGATAATAATCCGATTTGAACACGGTTTTCACTGATATAATTATTTTGGCAGACTTCACTCAATATTTATTTGTTGTTTAATTTTAGTCGGTCGTGTAATACTGCATGCGAACCGCAGGCTGTAGGTGCTAGTAACAAATATTTTGCTTAGTGACTCAACCAAATGTATTTAAAATGGAAATCAGAAACAAACTATATTAATCGATAGCAAACTAAATCAAACTTTCTATTATATTTCTAGCATGACGACGTACAACAGTATAATCATTGTTATATAGCACACACACATCTTCATGCCAAATCCCTAACGGGGCACGCAGAGAGTATCGAGTGCCAAACGGCACGGTTCTGGCATACTTGCCTACACATAACTCTCCTCATACAAACACGCCGAGTTCGGAGACTCTTGACACCTCCTCCAGCACACGATCAATTTGATTAAAAATGTTATACATATAGCAGTTAAAGTTAACTTATGATATTCTTTAACTTTGCCAGCTATTAACATCTTGTCATTTCCAATTTAGCTAGAAGCGTTACCACAAATATTTTCAGCGTTTTTTCACTTATCTTTTGAACCATAACAGAAACACTTCAGATTTAAATACATTAATGATCCCAAATAAGACATTTATTTTTAAAAAAATTCGTTCAAATACTACCATTGAATTTTTATTCAAAAAATTATGTCTAGAATTGTTCTTCTATATTCCTAACTAAATGACGTCATCTGAACACGTTGTCACGTAACCTGCGTTATTCAAGTGTTAATGACCTCTCCACAACAGTTTCAAAGCTTAAATATCAAAGTCTTTGCAATTTACCTAATATTACGCAACAGATCGTAGAAAATAGAAACCTAAGATAGAAATCTAAGTACCCACACTTGTTTCTTTGTACACAAACTCGGTTTCTTGAGAGCGACCGCTTGTGGATCTGCGAGTGGGTGCTCAACTAAAAATAGAAGGCATCATCAAATCTAGTCATTGTGACGTCACACAAAATGAAGAAAATACGACGCTATTTACAGATACGTATTATCTTTGGCCTTTTTTAGCATTTTCTTGCAAAAATGTTCCAGAATATCTTAACTCGAAATTACATTTCATATCCACCGTATTTTGGTCCTTCGAGCCCTTTGTATATTCATAATATCGATACAAATATAGAGATATTTTTTAATGCATTGGAAAACACGTTTTTATTATTGTATGTGTTTTTTATTTTTGCATTATTGCAACTTTTACAATAATGTTATGCCATATTTACCAGGTACCTTTCGTGTCACCCGGAGCGTCACTCCTGCTGTTGTTGTGTGTCGAAATGTTTGTCTCATGGAACATAGGAATGTTTGTAGATGTGGTAATGGATGATGTGGTGCAACGACCACGAGGACCTCCATCTTATCTGACGTTGATTACAGGTGTCCTTGGGCGGCAGTCGACTTACAATCAGGTAGACTGCTTATCCATATACCACTTCTGAACTGTTTTTTTTTTCAGATACATTTCGCTCTTCAAGGCAACACTTTTCAATTCTTTAATGGGCATACAGATAGAAACTCATAAAAGTATCAAAGCAAAAATACCTGTAAAAACATTTCACATCACAAAGGGAAAGTTTAACTTTATCCATCCATTTTGGTTATACAACTTGTTTGCTGCTACACCCATACATTATTACATAAAGGCTATTTGCATATCGTCCCCTGACTTTACTCAAGGTAACTGGGATTCTTATCTCTACAAATGATGACTGTTGTCTGCAAGATAACTTTTTAGATATGTAATACAGATAATGCAATTTTATTTTACAAAGATTGCATTACACTTGCATGGTTTCAATTCAAATTCTCTCGCAAATTTAATTATATTGTTACAATGATATTGATTTACATACAAAAACCAACACCGCTTGCGGGGTGGACTGCATGTTCGTTTTCTACCTTTATACGAAAAAAAAAACCAATAACGTAGTCTCGTAATTAGAATTAGGTATTATAACTAGCCAAGGGATAGATTTCTATTTGTTTAATCGAATTAAATTTAATGCCATTTGGCACTCAATACTCTCTACCTACCCCGTTAGGGATGTGACGTGAAGATGGGTGTGTGTGTGTGTGTTAATGGAATTCCAAAAAAAGTGTTTTTATGACCTGTTATGTGTTACCTATCGTACCCAAATAACTGTGAAAAAGATAAAGGAGCAGAGAATTTCGCGTGTATTTACGTTCATAAAAACTGTCAATTAACAATGTCCAAAATGCAACTTAAGTGGAATTTAGGAGGAGGGTAGTTACATTCTCTAATTATGTATTTTATATTATCTTTCTATTTTTGTTAACATAAGTAATTAAAAGTCCTAAGAACATTTTAAGTCCAATAAAGCATGGTCATATAGTAAAGGCCACACAAAATTTTTTCTGAAATATGTTACCTTTTAAAAATAGTCCCTATTTATTTACACAGAACAAATTATTCGTTACTAATAATTGTATCCTATAACTACCATACTGCAACTAGACCTACTATAATCATAATTATTTTAACCTACAAACCATTTTAATAATTGTGATAGTTTAAGTAGTATTATATTATTTTTATGACAAAGTTCCATTAGTTGCGGACATGAAAGTTCCATCAAAACTGCGATATTAGAACGATAGTCGCAATAAAACATGTCGTGAAGTGGCTGATCGATAGATGTATTTCGTACGGTATTCTTTAACCTTACTAATATTACGAACGCGAATTTGAGCTCTTTTATTTTATATACTTTTACATCTTAACTTTAAAGTGTTTATTTATTTTAAATAGGAATAGAAAATCAGCTTGGAGATGTTTTTGCGCTTGTATGTTTAATGTAGTAGAGTTAGGTACTTAATATTAAACAATCAATTATTTTTCATTTTAATCCTCCGTGAAGCAATTTATTTTGTTTCGGTTTGGGGAGGCGTGGTTGCCGGCTATACTTAAACGCGAGGCGAACGTCCTCAAGGGTAGCAACGCATATGTGGTCAAGTTCAAGTACGGTTTATTTGTGCTAGGGGATGATCACTAATGTCCATGGGCGGCAGTGGCCACTTACCATCTGGTGGACTGCATGTTCATTTGCTACCTTAAGACAATAAAAAAAATCTAATCATGACTACACATAACCACAATAATTTCATAGTCATGCTGGTTTTTGCTTTGATCCCATATACCATTAATGTTAATGATAATTCGTTCTGACATTTAATTTAAAGCTTCGTTTCTACCCTAAAATTATTATTCCTCTTCAATAGCATGTTGACGACAAATTCTCCATCTCTTTAAAGTTTTAGATTTAAACTTTTGATCAGTGAAATAATACGCAAGAAAAGATTAACAAACAAAATGGAATGACATGTCGCGGTTGACGATACTTTCATTCGAATGACGTACTCTACGGGACAGCAAACTAGTTCATTTCGGTTTTACTGCATGGATATTCACCACTACATACTAAAGTACGTTTCTAAACTGATTTGACTATAAAAAAAACTTTTATAGCCTCCGATGCATGTGCAATTTTTCAAAAAACTTTTTTGGGTTAGTGTTTATTTATCTCTTAAGCCCTATATTCACATATACTTGTACCGTAACATGAAATTTTGACATAATGTGTGTATGGCCTCTACTCGCATAACAATAAATATTTAAGAATACGACCATCTAGTTAATTTTATCATCCAACATTTTAATTAAGAATGCTGTTTATTGGCAATCCCTCTACGAGGTGTACTTCGTGTGTGTCCTAACTTGGCTCATTAAGTATATCTTTTTAGCTGAGCGCACTTGCTAGTGTTTCTTAGCGTTCCGGGCTCATCTCTGAAGGAGTTTATTCCATATCTTACATATTCTGTATAAATCGTAACTTACAGTTAGATTGTATACTCATAAAACGGTTGGATTTATAGAAATACGTCATTATCAATATTGTCATTTGTAATATATCTTTACGATAACAATATCTACATCGCTTGTATTTTTCGAAAGGAGGATTTTAAACCACATGTTTTTTTTTATATCTAAACCTATATAAGATAAGGTAATCGGGCTACCTGATGGTAAGTAATCACCGTCGCCTATGAACAATATAGCACGAGAGGGACCGCCAATGCATCGCCGGCTTTGGAGAGGAGCTCTTTTCGCACCTTTTTTGACAGGTTGAAATGAATGAATTGCGATTAATTATATTGTAAATAAGTTAGATTCAAGATTTAACTCCATAATCCTCCGTAATACTCCTGTATTTTGGTTTGGATGGGCTATGGTTGACAGCTATACTCACGCATAGCAGCGCATCTATTACCCACCTCATTTATGATTAAATCATACAAATGTTGGTGATAAATGACCATAAGCGGCAGTGACCTCATACCATCATGCTCGTTTGCTACCTTTAACCGATAAGGTCTCTTTTATTCAAATTGCTACCGAATATAAAACTTTTCTGACACTCTATCCTATGAAAGTTTAATTTGAAACGTCTGAAAGATCACTGTCGTTCTAGATTCGAACCTTAAACCTCCCAATTTTTCCCATTTCTCCCTTTAAATATCGACTATACCAATCAACTATCAACAGTCTGATGTCTATTGTCATATTTGCAGAAGTCCTACGAATGAAATCGAACATTTCTATACAATTCAATACAATCGACAGCCAGAACATGGAGGTAATTTTCACGGGAAACCTAAGTGATTTCAAACATTGGACTGCATTCAATCAGGCCTACCTTTTTGACCGGAATCATTTCAGTGACAAGTTATACAGGGGATTTTGTATGGAAATTCCACTTTAAGGTATGGCAATACGGCTGGGATTCGCTTGAAGTGTCCACGCATGCGTGGTGGTGATACCGCAGTGCGCGGCGCCTCTTAGACGAATGTAAAGCGTGAGGTTTTCCCATTAAATAAAAAACTTGCGACTCGTGACGTATCAACAATGTTTGAGCCAACATTTATTGGCGTATATTTTTTTTTTTTATATCTTCAGTATTTTTATTTATTATTGGCTCTCGGCAGAGCCGTTTTGGTTCTTCTGTTACCAAACGATTGACAATGAAATTCAATTCTTCCCTTTCTTTCTTCCTTTGTTTCTACATTGAAAAATATGATACTTTGGATCACATAGATGGTGTTGTTGTCGAGGTATTTTTTGCAGGGAATTGCATAATGCGTGTATTCATAATTCTCCACCTAACCTTTTTGAAAGATTTTAATGGAATCTTTAATACGCTTATCTGGAATGTCCTTACTGGAAAATAGCTAAAGTTGAATGTAATAAATAATTCACTGCTTTACTTCCTTGCTTTTTTAACAGACACTATCTAAACCTTCTCAGGAACCTCACAATCCATATCCAAGTGTAACATGTAACATGTAATTTGGCAAAATTTGGCCAACATACACAAACGTTTGATCAAAATAGAATAATTATGCAGCACTAATGATTGCCGTTTTCGTTCACACCTTCGCGGTCTTACACAATGTAAAACGTTTTTAACCATAATAGAGTTACTTGATTTTCACAGTATATGTACAAAGGAGGATAAGGATCATACCTTATAATAACAAATTTAATACTAACAATTAAAAGAAATAAAAATAATGATAGCCCTTGGTACATTAGAAACCGGAATTTTATTCCGCATTTATTCTACAACGGCGTTTTTTCTTATAAACTACATTTTGACTGGTCTCAACGCCATCTGTTGACACGGAACTGCACTTGACCAATTACTTTGTTCATTTTAAATTAAAAGATAAGATACTTTAGGGCCTAATAGAAGGTGGTCTTGTAACAGCGCCTACTCAGCTCTAATTATTTATATAAAACTGTACATTGCATTTTTTGCAATTTTCCCCCAAAACTATTTGTTAGATTTGGACAAACACTTTTTTATGTACTAATAAATAAGGTTAATCTCGAAAATTCTTAATGTAACTTAATGGTTCTCTGCTAAAGATAACTGCTTTTAAAACCTTCTCAGAGACCTTACAATCTATGTCCAAGTCCTTTTATTTAAAGGAAAGTGTAATAACACGTGATTAGCCAACATTTGGCCAACATACGCAAACATTTGAACACAATGACGTTGAACTATATCGAACTGGAATAATTATGCAGCATTAATGATTCATTGTCGTTTTCGTTCAAACCATAAACGTTTTTACATAATGTAAAACGTTTTTCCTATTACAAAACATGATTTTTAGTAGAAATCACTTTTAGATCAGGTTTTTATGGTGTCAATTTTATCATGACTAACTTTATTATGGGACATAAAGGAATCGCGGATTACTTTGTATCGTGAAAACTTCTTTAAAAATGCATCTTCCAGAAATGTAATATTCACTTTAATTAAAAAATATATTTTTAAGAATATTACCACATTTAATCAGCAACACCAGGAAGTATGACTTGTTTTTCAAATTTGTCCACTCTACAAGTAATCTAGAACAAAGAATATTTTGATTTAAATCTTTTTCTATTTTTTTATAAGATTTTTTGTATAATCTTCAAGATGTTTACGTTGTTTTGTTTACACTAGAGAAAGATAAGATGTACAACTAAATGATTATGATTGATTATAGTCGTAGAGACAAAGTAGGGGAGCTAAATCCGTTTTCTGAGTTATTTGGTTCCCGGTTAATTTAGGATTTTTTTTATCGTCTTAAGGTAGCAAACGAGCATGCAGTGCACCTGATGGTAAGTGGTCACTGCCGCCCATGAACATTAGTGATCATCTCCGAGTACGATTAAAACATACTTGAGTTGACCATAGATGCGTTGTTACCCTTGACTTAGACTAAGATGTTCGCCTCGCGTTTAAGAAAAGTCGCCAACCACTCTTCCAAATCGAAACACAATAAATTGTTTCACGGAAGATTTTGAGGGTGGCGGTGGTACATCCCTGGTCTTATTACATGAGTTCTACCTCCTGGCAAAAATTAAACAGATCCATTTGTAGCAAAGACCACTTCCTATTCCAAAAGAAAAACAATTTAACAATTATCTCGAACGCTGCAATTTCAAAGAGAATCGGCCAACAATTATCGCGAGAAAATGTAGTATTTTTAAAGTCTCGGCCATTTTACAACGTGCTCTTTACCACGTCAATTAATTTCGGGCTTTTGGGGAAAATCCTTTCTAGCAGCTTAAATCGAAGAGCGTAATTACAGCGCGAACAAAGAGCGTTATGTCGAGGGTTACTTTCTATTAATTACGCTGTCCAAATTGCTAGGAAAATAGAGAAATTAGAGTAACAAAAGTTTTTTTATATGCTATAGTTTTTATTCTAACGTGAACATCAAGGGCCACAAATTTCCAGTATTACGAGTTACTTAGTTACAATATTGTTTACAATATTACAGTTAGTTAGTTACAATATTACGAGTTACCTTAAAATATACCATAATACGAGTAAAGACAATGTACGTGTATATATTTAGTTATTTTAAGATTTATTTAGAAGATAATTATGTAAGTGCAACGTCTTATACTGCAAGTATCATAGTCGTTATTCCTCGTATTATTTATTGTACAAAAATTGACACAATTCTGTACTTCTTAATACATCAATTAAATAAAGAGCTCTAAACTATCACATAATTTAATTATATTGAATATTTTAAAATTGCTTACATCATATGATTATTTTTATATATTGGGTATTATATTATGTATAGGATAGCAAAAATAATAATATGGGTGACCTCCATATCCAACCTAATATGATTAATTTTTTTGACGACCGACTTTAATATTTGTATGTAAGTACATTAATTTATTAAATATCTCTTTTTAAAGATATACTGGATTTAGTAATATTATATTATCTCGATACTCTCTGCCTAGGCTAGGTAGGGTAGGCGGAATAAATCTCTGGTTAGGGATTTGGCGTGAAGATATGTATGTATGTATATTATATACATTTAATTAAGTACTTCTTCATCAACACTTATATTCAAATCTAAACAATACATTCCAAATTTAAACAAAGACAATATCCAAACAATCTAAATGGAAACAGGAAGCATCAAACACTGCCAACCTGACTTACAACATCGGGTTTTCCAATCAAAGGAAATCAATACAAGTGATGGGCATCCCTTATTCAAAGCCACTTTCTTGGAATTACTACTACTCAATTTTTAAAACAAATCACAAAACCTTTTAAATAATTCTACAAGGTTTATTTTAACTAATGATTGAACCTATATATGGACGTGTACCTGTATATATTCGATCGCAACGATTTCTTCGGCGTAGTAGTTTACTTTAAGCAATTGTTTTATCGAAAAAACAATTATATTTATACGAGAAATAATAAATTCAATAGTAGTAGATTGTTTTGAGGAGCAATACAGCAATGTGTATGTTGAATAGAGCATGAATACAACTTTAAATTTATGATACAGCAAAATGTGCTTTTTCTGTGCTATATAAATAAAACACTTCTTAAAACAAAATATAAATAAATAAATCTTTTCGCGTTCTACATTGGTATCTAAGCATTATAATATTAAATTTAAAACACTATCGTATCTTCTAAACATTGTAAGTTATATTAATTTACAAGAATTGAAAAGCGCAAATAAATTCGAGATTGGAGCTCAATTCACAAACCTTGTTGAATTGATGTTTTGAATTTATTCAATTGCAATATTGAGGCTTTCGTGCAAAATTAAAGACGTTTCGTAAAGAAATGTTTTTGGCGTCATGAAAAGTTAGGTATTTCTTCAAGTTCATTCGGTGTCTAAAACGTTTACAGTTTTCCGATATGCTAAACAAATAAATAATCAATATAAATAAAGATAGGTACTGTAAAATACTAAAAACATCATTTTGCTTCCATTTCAAACATGAAAATGCCTCACAGAAAACTATAATTATTACATCTAAATATTGTAAAATAATGAAAAGCATTGTTGTCAGAACCTAAAGTTACAAGTTATATTAATATTACACGAAATAAACGTTTGAAAAGTACAAATAAAGTTGGAATTGCAGCTCAATTCACAAACATTTATTCAACAAAAAGACATGAAGGGACAGTTCAACGAGGCATTGTTAAAGTTTCCGTGCAAAATGGAAGACGTTTTGCAAAGAAATGTTTTTTGTAAAGAGGTGCTTTATGGTTTGATGAAAACTTAGATGCATGTTTATTTTTTTTATAATCCAGTTTACGATGCTTGAAATGCCTCGCGAAGCTAGCTCGAATTGTAACCTTAAATATCTACGCTATTTTTTTCTAGGAACAGGGAGAAAATTAATATGAGATACATATTTTAATTCGTATTTTTTTTTCTAATAATAACTGCTAAGTGACTAACTTGAAATGCCTCGCTAAGCATTAGAAATTATTGTTTGATCTAAAATTGGAAATTATTTAATACTATACGCGATATACAATTGAAATGCGCAAATAAATTCGAGATTGGAGCTCAATTCACAAACATTTATTTAACAAAACGACAGTTCAACGAGGCATTGTTGAGGCTTCCGTGCAAAATGGAAGACGTTTTGCAAAGAAATGCTTTACGGCTTGATGAAAAGTTGAATGCATGTTTAACATATAAACCATTTTGTGACAGTTAAAATTCCTCACGAAGCTAGCTCGAATTATAAACCTAAGAATCTTCGCCATGTTTTCTAGAAGCAACGAAAAGAATAATAGAAGTTATATATGTTTATTCTTATTTTTTACAATAATCAACTTTTAAAGGTAGTCAACCTTTAAATGCCTTGCGAAGCACACATTAAATTATATAATGTATACAAAAATTAAAAATATTATAACTAAACATGTAAAACACCGTTGTTTGTTCTAAACCTTGCGAGTTATTATATTATTCGCAAAGTACTGTTGAAAAGTACAAATAACGTCG
>DWNR01004304.1:0-10999 GCA_018250455.1 Polygonus leo
GATCCTAAGTATCCCCAGCCAACTTTTTTTAAATATATTCCATGTACAGACTTTCGACCCTCTTTAGATTTATTATATGTATAGATAATATCCTTATACAATCCTTTATTGTGTTAGTAATATATGTATGTTTGAGATATTTTTTTATTATCTTTTAGGTGTGTAGGTGCCCTTATATGTTTTCCTCCTTTGAAAAATAATAATATTATTTTCGTATTATGAACATACCTTTATATTAAAAATTTGAACTCAAAAGGACTTAGCCACTAGGCTATCAATGCCTAAAAAGTTACTTATTTCTATTATTATGAATATTGCTCAGTAGCATGATAATGGTATGGTATTCTGGATTCAAGATTTGATCTAAGAATATTTTAAGTAAATGTATATTATTCTAAAAATAACATTGTATGAAGCAAAAATAGGAATTTACCACAATCTTTTAAATTTTTGGAATACTTGTTAATTTGCATGTAGCTAGTTAGATTGAAGACAGTGACAAGGTAGAAAATGATATGACTTGTATTGATTATAATAATTGTGATGACCAGTATCAAAGAAAAAACATCTGTTTGTTTTAAAAAACTACACAATTTCATTCAACTAGTATACCTACTACTAGTACTAGGGTACCATGTAGTTGGCCCTTAGAAGATAAATTTAAGTAATGGTGCATGTAGTAAACCAAATATCTAAATCATGTTCCTATATAATGAGGTCAAAACTGCATTCATTACTAATTTATGTGAGTAGGAAAATTCTGAATACCATCATATTATTTCAAATAATATTTGAGTCAGCTAAAAAATAAATACAATTACATTAAATGTATGCATCAGGAAACTTAAGAGAGATTTGTTTGTTTACCCTCAATTAGTGACCCACATTCGTTTTATTTAGAATGTAGGTAAATAGTAGATAAGTAATTTAATGATTTCTCATTTCTCGCAATAAGTACACAACACACAACAGATGTTAATTAAGCGAGTACGTGAATTATCGTGTTTATCGACGTCTTTATCTGTGCTGCAAGTCATAATCTATGCATTTGCGTTTCATTAACCAAAGCCGAGACTGTTTGTACCCGTGTAGGCGTTCACGAAAAACATCTCGACGGATCGTAATTGGCGCACAATTCGGCACGGCCAATCGCCCGCGTCCGCTCATTCACGCCTTTGTATAACCGATCGTATTGACAGCTGAGCAAACCTTGAAAACACCACCGATTACAAAATGTCTATGACAACAACATGCTACTTATTCGACTACTGTACTTCTCTGACCTTCCACGCTCTGGTTCAGCGACGACGGGAACCCGGACGATGCTAAGTCCTTCTTCTGCCCGCCCTTCGGCGGATCAGAGTCCGAATCGTCGAAAACTAGCGTCCGAACCGACTGTGAACACCGACGATCCATCGCCTCACTCACTACACAACACACAAACTAATATTTTCGCCATTTATCAATCAGATGACCGTATTTTGATCCGAGATCACGTTTACATGACTACGCGAAATTTGAATTAACTAGAAACGCGAATAAATTCGCTATATTATCAAAGAAAATATGTATATTTATGTATTTATGCCATCGTATTTTACGCGACACACGACTTCATACAAATCGAAAAATGACACTTTTACATTTTGAAAGATTAGCCAGATTGTAGTGTTGCATGTGGTTAAAATTAAATTTCCCAAGGATATATAATTCGTTCAGAAATTGTTAATGCTAGCAATGTTTACATATTTATAAAATAGATCACATGGATCAGTAAAACAAAAAAAAATGAGGTGACTTTTAACCTAGAAAATTTACTTTACTTTAAAAATCGTATTCAATAATTCTAAATTTCCTTTATTTAATATTATTATGATGAAGTGTCTATGGTTAGAATGTATATTTACAGGGTAACCACAGATGTCAAAAATAAATGTTACCTTACCTTTGGATACAACACGTTATTTGAAATGACTTCCCATATTATCAATTAAATAAATAAATACTCAATATAGTTGCTCAGTTTAATGGTACGTTTTCATATGTTCTCAATTCATTGTTATATGAAAATATGAAGAACATAATTTTTGCAAACTCTTGTTTCTGATGACTACAAGGTAACACATCTGATTTACTAGGGATATATTATTATTTTTTATTTTTTATGTTGTAAAGGTAGCTAACGAGCATGCAGTCCACCTGATGTGGTCACTGCCGCCCATGGACATCAGTAATCATCTTCAAGTACGACTGAGTCAAAGTTTACGACTGAGTCTAAGTTTGATCACAGATGCGCTGCTACCCCTGAGGACTAAGATCTTCGTCTCGCGTTTAAGTATAGCCGGCAACCACGCCTCTCCATACCGAAACATAATAAATTGCTTCACGGAGCACCTCCCCGGTCGAACTACATGAGTTCTACCACCTCACACCTGAATTAAAATTGGAGTTCTATTCCTACTTTAAGCTAGTAATATTATAAGCTATAAAATTAAAAAAAGGACAAAAAAAGTTTACAACTAGATATTTTTTCACGGCGAGTCTCGCCGTTACCACGATCCATGCAACTGAATCGAAATATTGGCATCCAAAAAACCGCTTATCGTGAGTACCCGTTTCATAATAAAATTAAAAATGTGCAAACTCCGCGATGAAATTAGTTTAAAATCAAGTGAATTAGATAATAAAGATGGCCTTATCTCTATCACCTAGTTCGATAAAAACACTGTAACACGAGATTTTCATTTATATTATAAGATAATTTAAAGTTCTTATTTGATCATTCTCGAGGAATCCTTATAACTGAACTACACCATTCAAAGCGCGTAACGATTAGCCACGAAGAAAATAAAAACTGTTTATTTATTTTTTGTACTGAATTATAATTTACGTTGCCGTTCGTTTTTACCCAATTTACCTGTTTATGTTTACCTGTTGGTTATGGTATATAATATGGGCAAGTATTTTTGCTCCTGGCAAGATAGATAAAAACAAGGATAGAAAATATGTTACCTCTCGTTTTTTTACTAGTGCCATCTATATTTGGTTTTAAGGATTGAAAGAAAATACTTGCCATGTACAAGGAATTGAACAAATAAAGTTAATGTATCAGTTAATTTGTTTCTTGTTGTAACATAGTTACAATTATTTTCATATATCAATCATTTAAATATATAATGATTTAATGATTATCCTAAATTATTTTTGCTGATTTTTAAAAAACAACCATTTTTTTATTTCATACATACAACGCCATCTATTGTAGTTTTAGAGTAAATACCAAGTTTTCCCGTCAAAAGAACGGAAAAACACGAGTGTGCGTCGCCTCAGTAGATATCAGCTGAATTATTCGGCTAAAATGCCCTGGCACGGGCATACGTAGTCGTCGGTCCGCCATTACGACGCAGCCGAGACACGTTCGTCGTATTTAGTTAAATATTTTCGTTTATAAATGAGTAATAACGCTCATGAGCTCAGTAATCGACTTCTGAATGCGTTGGATAACAATTACAATGTAAGTTTCCGAGTTTTGAAGATCATAAGTCCGATAAGCGAGTCTGAGATACGGAAACGGTCCACACGAGCCTGTGACACCCGATTCGAGTCGCGATTCGGCCTCTTGGGAGGTTGCCTCGAGGCTCCCTTGCGGCGTATGCCGTGGCAAAAGCGTAACAGGTCTCATCTAAGAGTCTGGATAGCGAATAAAGCGAGATATGTGTTGAAAATGTGATGTCTGTGTGGGGATACGTGAGCGTGAAGTGCGATGTACGGGGCCACTGACGTCGTCAGCGCTCCTCTCGTCCCTCCGTCCCTAGTGCCAAATGTTTTGCAATGTGAAAGTATGGAATTGTGCCACGCGCGACCTTTCCCGTAGATTTTCGTCAGGTAGAGTCGTTAAACTCGGATTAGTGATAATAGAAGGGAAAATGTGTTTTTTGTACGTTACGCGTGTTGAGAATTGCCGTCGGCGGTGTGGGTACTTGGGATACACCTCATGCTCACAAGGTGGTCGCCATCCTATTTGGAAATTGGAGATGTTACTAAGTCTTTTTATTCGTTTACGATGGTGCAATATCAGGTCAGTGGAATTTTCGTAACAATTTAGCATCCTCATGCGATTTTTAGGAATACCTCTCGAAGTTCTGTTGGTCTGCTGCTACAGTTGCAGTCTTTGGTTATGAAACATAACTCATACTACTTCTATTAGATAATTAAGAGGGCCAGTAGTGTTACTTCTAATCTTGATCTTTCTAGGAAATACAAATATTTGAGAACATGTTTAGGTTGTATAAATTATCAAAATGGAATATGCTCCTTACTGTTTACTGTTTGAATTTGCTGAGTGCAATACCCAATCATACACCTGTACTTATACACTATACAGTCAATAACTTAGTATATTACATTTAATTGATATAAAATAACTAAAGAACCAGCCCATGTGGGTTGTAAGTAATAATTTTTCTATTTGGCATACAATTAGCATTGTGATAAAAACATGTGATTCGTAAACATGTGGTGTACATAAAACACAATAAAACCAATTAAAGTGGAAACTAATTTTCAAATATGGGTTAATTGTTAAGATCTTGCATATTATAACCTTTACTGTACATTACACTTTCTTCGTATTCATAGTACGGAATGAGAATCATAAGCAAGTAACTGCTACGATGATTTATTACGACTTTTTTCTGAATGTGATAGAGGACTCGTCCCTAGAAGTATAGCTAATGATGTAATGATGATAATATTTCATATAAATCTAGTATGAACTAATTTCAATCTATCTTACAATAACAGATCTTGTTCGCAATATTGCAATAGTATTAAAGCAGATTCAATATAGGTTCATAGCGAGTAGCAGAACATATTTGTAATATAAATTAGTATTTATAGAAATGAATTTTGATAAATTAATTATAAGTTAAGCCTCTTCATTAAATTATGGACTTCCTTTCGCAGTTTTTTCTCTTAAGCAAAATCTTGTGAAACGATAATATTGGTAATCCCAGACAAATGTAAAGAAATAAATATTGTTATATTATCTAGGTCTCAAAGTATCTGTGTATCAGTTTCTGGCCATGGTGTTTGAATCTTGTATGCTAATTTTTGTTGTGACATAATTTTGCAATAAATAAATTATCACAGTAATTAAAAGTACACAGAAAATAAAAAATAGTATATATCCATCTCATTCAGGAAAGATATTATATTTGAAGTTGGTCACACATGTATCTATTATGGTTAAACAATAACGGGGCACTCCCACATCTTTTGAAACAATAGCTCAAGTTTTGTTTGTGTACTTTAGACTGTAAGTACTTAATCAGGGGCATTACATATTACATATATACTAAAAAACACAGTACAATGCAATGAAATAAATTTAAGATACAGGAATTATTGAAACTGGCAGTGAACTCTTTATATTATGAGAATCGAGTAATATAGACTGATGTTTCTAAATAAAAATGTTAAAAGGTTCTTTCTTAGTTCTACTATTACTTTTGCCAGTATATATTCCATGCATATATTTAACCTAAAGTTAATAAAATAATAGGATAAGAGTGATTTTCAATCTTTAATGAAAGCATGATAGGAAATTGAATCTTTCCCTAACTTATATGTGGTAAATAATCTAAGAACCTGTTTCCTAAAAAAAATCTACACAATGTCATACTTAATGTTGGGAAGCACACTATTACTAAATCCTACTTAATATTATAAACGGATGTTTGTTACTCTTTCACGTAAAAACTACTGAATGGATTTTAATTAAACTTTACAATAATATATCTTATACATCAGAATAAAACATAGGCATACAATTTTTTCATATATTTTTTTTAAGGCAGAACAATGTTTGCGGGATCAGCTAGTAATATATATTTAGTACTATGATTATGTAAATTAGGTATGTCCTAAGTTCAACAAACTGTAAATTAATACAGTCAAGAGAACATTAACATTATAATGAATTTATCTTATTGTAGTGAAAATATGACTCACTTGATAAAGTATTCAATTTGTTTAAGGTTTAACATACACAAAAATAAAGTATTAGTAATGTTGAGATTTTGATGAGATTAAATTTATTATATTATACATTGAGTAAGGGTGTTTAAAATGTATCCATCCATCCATCCACGCATCAGCCTTATGAGGTCCACTGCTGGACATAGGCCTCCCCTAATAGGTGCCATTCTAACCGGTTACATGCCCTCTAAATCCAACAGCTTCCCACCGTCTTCTTCAGGTCGTCAGTCCATCTGGCCACTAAAAAATATGTGTATCAAATAATATATTAATATTTTATTTATGTGATATTTTATTAAATGTGAAAAGAAATTACGAGTATGTAATACGAAGGTGTTTGTATTAGTTTTCCAAAAATAACTAATTGGTATGGTATATTAATAATAGGAATGGAAAGTAAAACAATCATTATGACCACCATAATTAGGTATAAAAATATCCTGTTCTGGCACTAGAAACCAATCAACTGGAATTTCTTATCACAAACAGAATATCCCTTAGCATATTGTTAATTTATATTTAAGCTAAGGTAAACAATAATTATACTATGCCTGGGTCGTCATACTTCATTACTAAAAAATATAACAATAATTTTACCTGTTAAGTAACACTATACACAGAAACAAATTGGATACTGATTCAAAATGAAAACTGTGTTATATTTGATTTTTGTATTAAATGTGATAGTCCCTAATGAACTCTTAAACTTTAAAACAGGCCTAAAAGTTCCTATTGGAACATTTGGATATACTTTATGTTTACCAAATTATTTGATTGATAAATTTAAAAAATTTCATTCATCTTTCACAATATACATATTGTTGAGATAGGAAAGTATTCTTCATGCTAGAGTTTGAAAATTATTTGGATATGTTTAGATTTTATTTAAACTGTCAAACAATAAAAGTAAAACTTTTATTTAGTTAGTAACATTTTGCAACATTATAGGAAAAAGGCCAAGACAATAATCTTGGAAAATTGAACATCCGAGCTAAGTACACTTTCAAAATAGGTTGCAATAGGTTACAAAAGTTTTTATAAAAAGATTTTTATAACAACTAAAATTTAAACGGCCTAAGTACTCACCTCCAGTTATAAACCTTTTAAAATTACCTATCAAAATAATCATACACTTCCTAGTAATTAATGTCCTGTCATAATTTTTATCTTTGCTGTTATCAAAACAACAGATTAGGTTCTGTATTGGGCGCAATTACTTGCTTATTTTTTTTCTTACAAGTTGTCGAGAGTTTTGTGTGTTGTTTTGTTATGAAAACATTAGATTAAAATATTCATCTTCAGAACCATCATGTGAAAATTGCCATTCTAGTACTTGCAATATGAATCAATTCAGTGAAATTATAAGAGAATTGATTGGTTTCATTAAGTAGACCTTCTATTAATATGTTCATTAGTTCCTTCCTATTTATTTAATCTATAAGGCTAACTTAAATATACTGCATATTTAATCTCGATCTTTTATTATTTTAACATTTAACCATTTTGCCAAAATTCTCCTTCCATAGTCTAAAGATAGCAAATGGGTGATTCTCACATGACTTTGAAAACTAGAGAACACACTGGCATGACATGTTTCTCGAAATGTTATTTCCCCTCAAAACAAGTCATAATAATTTTAGTAATTCTTTATGTGTGTTTAATCCATGATTGAAAATATACAAGCAAAAGTTGCACAGGAGTTTAACCCAGGGCTTATGAAGAAGTAATTCATCTTTGTGTGTTTTTATTTGTGATATATAGGTTTGTGGAAAATTTATTCACATCTCCACTACAATAGTAGGAAGTTGATAGTGATTTTTTGTTTTTAGTGCTCTGCGCATTGATTGGAAAGGATCGTAAAATGCACTGGAACAATAAACTGAGTAACAATCTGCAGTGTTTTGATATGGAATTTTGTGCTTTATATATTGAGGGTATAATATTAACATAGATTTTCCTAAAATGGGAATAACTAATTTTAACCTTGATCTAAAGAATGTTAGACTTTTTGCTGCTACAAAATATCAATAATTTCTACAATTGTTGTTATTTTAAGCAACTACAATAAATCTTAGTCTTCCTTCAGTTGTTGACTACTATATGTTTTCTACTATATAATTTAGCTTTAGGGCCACAGCCCTTATACCAATACCGCATTACATGTGCCTTTCACTCGCATATTTAAATTCATTCAAGTAGTTTCTGCTTGCCTACTATTCCTCTATATTTTGTCTTTGGGTTATATATATTATGAATTACGATTATATACAAATTGAATTTAACAGAATGTCAGTCGATCAAGGATACTACAAATCTGTTTAAAAAGTTATTTTTGTTACAATCTAGGGCTCTAGGTAGTTCCATCATTGGCTCTTATGGCTTGTTATTATTTATGGTTTATCTATATATATATAAAAGGCAAAACTGATTAACTGACTGACATATCAACGCACAGCCGAAACTACTGTACCTAGAAACTTGAAATTTGGTATAGGGGTTCCTTTCATGATCTAAGTGAGCACTAAGAAAGGATTTTTGGAAATTCTACCCTCAAGGGGTTTTCGACTTCTACGCGAGCAAAAGCTAGTTATATATAAGCTTCTCTTAACCATGCAGGTTTGAATTCCCTAAAATTAAATTAAATAAGCACCGTCAATGAAATAAAATTCTCAATTATATATTGATTGGATTTTATAACTCTTCTTGACAAGATTGACAAACAATTTATAAGTGTGAAAGTTACAAATAGTTGAAAGAAGAATCAACAAGTTATAGGTGCTGATGTTGATTGGTAAACAACAATAGAATAGAGAGTGGTTACTATAATTATGAATTTTGTGATCAAATTGTATGAATGGGGTAGTCACGAATGGTGATCAGTCAGATTACATTATTGGCCTATAGGTACAGACAAACTGTCATTAAGTAAAAGGTTCAATACTGAACATCTAACTGACTTAGGATAGTTTTGCTACCTAACTGCTTTTCTTTAGGGGTAGTAAAGGTATAACTTGCAATACTTATAATCAGTGACTATATCATTCTTTTCACCATACATATTCCAGAGTTCTAGAAAATCGACTATCATTTTATTGATTTTATTCACTTATACCTGATGCATCAACTCCCCTCGACTATTATTGATACAATCAGCCTAGAATAAAGATAGTGATTAATGACATTTCTAGTGATATTCAATGCAGTACTATTGATATACAATTTTTCGGCAATACTAAAACCAACACATCACTTTTTTATATCTAAACCTAGCGTTAAGGCAGACGTGCTACCTGATACTAAGTAGTCACCATCGCATGTGGACATTTGCAGCACCAGAGAGACCACCAATGCGTCGTCGGCTTTGGAGGAGAGCTCTTTTTAGAAGAACCCCATGTCATAGCTGGTTCCATACTGATGCTATAAAATTTAAATATGTATTTTTATTCATTTATTCATTTTCCAATTCCAGGTGGTCGACATGCAGGCTGTCAACGAAATCATATCCATACTGGAAAAATTCAATATTACAAAAGAGCTGTTGGAGGTAATTTTTACTTTTCTTTTTTTAAATTTTAATTTAAGCTACAAATTTATTTATGTAAAAATTCTCATTTGCAATAAGATCATCCTATTAGATGAAATATTTCAAATGTCTAGATGTTTATTAAATACTAGGTGTGCCCGCGGCTCCGCCCGCGTGGATTTCGGGCCGCGTTCATATTATATTATATAATTCTGAAATAAAAGTAGCCTAAGTTACTCCTTATTTCATCAGCCATCTGCCAGTGAAAGTCCCATCAAAATCGATCCAGCCATTCCAGAGATTAGCCGGAACAAACAGACAGATAGACAAAAATTGTAAAAAAATGTTATTTTGGTATATGTATACATAAATAGGCATTTAGTAAAAAGCAGTTATTTTTAAATTACAAACAGACACTCCAATTTTATTTATTTGTATAGATAAATAAGATCACTTTACGGTACGATTTATACCGGCGTCCTTGTGCGGTTGCGAAACCGCAATAGGCGTATAAAGAAAATTGTGTTGTGATGAAAAAATAATAGTCACTTAAAGTAAATTTTGGGTATGTCGACGTGGCTACGACGAATGGCCGAAGCAACAGGTAGCGGGCAGATTGTTTCGAGGCCCGACACCCGAGAAATGTAAATAGCGATGTACCGACTGAAGTGAATTTAGATTCAGGGAGGATTTTTGGTATAAAATATGTTTCCATTAGAGCTCATCATATTTTGTGGGGTTGACATTCGACATTTGACAAGAAGTAAAGTAACTGGTATTTTGTTCGTTAGTTTGGTTCTGCTCCCCGGCCATATAGTGCATTGTTAAGGTTCCGTACGCGTAAAAAAGTATTCCTAAAAATATACTAAATATTTGAAGAGCGCCATCTAGTTGCTGCTCAAGAAATTACGTATAAAAATCTGCACTCCAATTTGTCACAAAGCCATGAGTGTATATATTTGCGATACGCACTTGGTCAATTATTGTCAAAAGCTCTAGTCTTCAATTAAAACAGGCCAGGTGTTCGAATTCGTGTAGTTCGACCGGGGAGGCACCACCGACACCCTCATAATCCTCCGTGAAGCAGTTCTTGTGTTTCGGTTAGAGGCGTGGTTGCCGGCTATACTTAACTTGAGGCAAATATCTTAGTTACCCCTTAGTTCTCTTGGTCAAACTCAGGTAGCTATGGGTGGCAGTGATCACTTACCATCAGGTGGACTGCATGTTGATTTGCTACCTTTATAGGATATAAAAACTAGTACTGCTACAACGCGCGTACGCGGTTGGCAACCACGTCGTGGTATTTAGTTTTATTATGAAATAAATGCTATCCAAGTTCATTGTTAAATTAAATTAATGCAAATCTATACATATAATAAAGCTAAAGAGGGTCGAAAGTCTGTACATGGAAGATATTCGAAAAATAGTTGGCTGGGG